>NW_022046003.1:32449-47449 GCF_001654015.2 Drosophila navojoa
TTTCATGATAAATAGCTTAGCGTTTATTTTACATTGAAATATATTCATAATTTAGTCATAATCGTTGTATTTGAAAGTGGAACGAACAGTAATGTGAATAATGTGTGTGTGTCATCAAATCGAAATGGCGAAAATGTTGAGCAAGAGTTGAGAACGCGCTTGCAGTGTTGGTAAATGGTTTCAGTGAAGACGTTCAGTTCTGCAGTCCAGTAATTAAAGAGTTTACGTTTCGTTCATTATCCGAGTATCAATTGGGTAATTAATAACCGTTAAGAAAGCTGCCCCCTCGCTGCGCCATGCCAAAAGGAAATCGAGCGCATATCTTAAAATTTGTGTTCTTGTGTGTGTCTTGGGTGTGTGTGTGTGTGTAGGTGTGTCCCTGGAAGCGATTGAGGTCAAGGAGATGCCAAGATGAAGTTTTCAATATGAACCACGAACAGCCAACGTAGCCTGTGTCTTTCTTTGTGTCTCTCTCTAAGTATATATAAGGTTCCGTAAGAGTCCGAGCATAGACATATATATCTCTCTCTCCCTTTCTATATGTGGTAACTCTTCCTCTGTCTTTACATGCCCAGACCGCCCATGCCGCCGCCCATGCCGCCCATGCCGCCCATGCCACCCATGCCGCCCATGCCGCCCATGGGATTGGCCTCCTCCAGGGGCAGCTCCGTGACAACGGCCTCGGCCGTGGTCAGCAGCGAGGCCACGCCGGCCGCATCGATGATCGCCGTGCGCACCACCTTGGTGGGATCGATGATGCCGCGCTCGATCATGTTGCCATATTCGCCCTTGAGCGCATCGTAGCCATAGTCGCCGTCGAGAATCTCCACCTTGGCCACGACCATGGCGCCATCGACGCCGGCATTCTTGGCGATGGTCAGGCAGGGCATGCGCAGGGCACGCCGTATGATCTCTATGCCCATATTCTGATCCTCGTTGCCGCCCTTCAGATCCATCAGCTTGGTGATGCAGCGCAACAGGGCGGTGCCTCCGCCGGGCACGATGCCCTCCTCGATGGCGGCGCGCGTGGCATTGAGTGCATCATTCACGCGATCCTTCTTCTCGCCCACCTCCACGTCGCTGGAGCCGCCGACGCGCAGCAGGGCCACGCCCGAGGAGAGCTTGGCCAGGCGCTCCTGCATCTTCTCCTTCTCATAGTTCGAGGTGGTCTCCTTGATGGCCTCGCGCAGATTCTCAATCCGCTTGTCGATCATCGGCCGCTGGCCGTGGCCCTTCAGCAGCATGGTGTCCTCCTTGGTGACCACGATCTCGCCCACGCGTCCAAAGTCGCTGACCTTGATGTCCTCCAGCCGCACCATGTTCGCCTCATCCCCGAACACCAGTCCGCCCGTGGCAATGGCCATGTCCGCCAGCGTCTCCTTGCGATTGTCGCCGAAGCCGGGCGCCTTCACGGCGCAGACCTGCAGTCCGACCTTGAGGCGATTCACCACCATCGTGCTCAAGGCTTCGCCCTCCACATCCTCGGCAATGATGACCAGGGGCTTGCGCTGGGCATTTGCCAGCTCCAGGGCGGGCACAATGCTCGTGGCCGACTTAATCTTCTTCTCGCAGAAGAGCAGCAGGGCATCCTGGAACTCCACCTTGGCGCCCTTGGAGCTGTTGATGAAGTACGGCGAGATGTAGCCACGGTCGAACTTCAGGCCCTCGATGACCTCCAGCTCGTCGTTCATGGTCTTGCCATCCTTGACGGTGATGACGCCCTCGCGTCCCACCTTCTTGATGGCCTCGCTGATCAGATTGCCCACGGACTTGTCGCCGTTGGCCGAGATGGTGGCCACCTGGGCGATCTCTTCGGGCGTGTTCACCGGGCGCGACATCTTCCTCAGGTTCTCCTTGACCGACTCAATGGCCAGCATGACGCCACGCCGGATCTCGACGGGATTGGCGCCGCGTGAGATCTTGTCGAAGCCCTCCTTGGCAATGGCCCGAGCCAGCACGGTGGCCGTGGTGGTGCCATCGCCGGCCTCCTCGTTCGTATTGTTGGCCACATCCTGGACGAGCTTGGCACCAATGTTCATGAACTTATCCTTGAGCGCTATGGACTTGGCAACGGTGACGCCATCCTTGGTTATCTTCGGGGAGCCCCAGCTCTGCTCGATGATCACGTTGCGCCCCTTGGGTCCCATGGTCACGGCCACAGCATCAGCCAACACGTCCACGCCCTGCAGCATCATTGCCCGCACCTCCGGGCCGAACTTCACATCCTTCGCATAGGTGCGGCAGAGATCCCGGCCCAGCAGCTGGTAAGCGAGACTGGACCCGCGATGGAATTTGGAACATTTCGAAAGCATACGCAACATAGCCGAGCACTGGAAAAAAAATGGAAAGAATATGGGGAAATATCTCACTCAATGTGTATGCCTCTCGCTCGCTCTCCGTCTCGAGTATTTTAAATATTATATGTATATGAAACATACCTTAAACGTGGCCAGTAATATCTGATAAAAAATTGGAAAATTATTTTCAGCTGTTGTATGTTTCTGGGCGTAGTTGACGCTGTGGAAGCAGAACCTAAAATGAATTTTTTAAATAAGCTCCTATAAGTTATTTGCCCGAGCTATGCATAGCTTGCTCTTCTCGTTCCATTGACACTAAAGCAAGGGTTGCTTGGATCAGCAATTCCAGGGACTCATAACCACAATTCGACTTTCGATAATCAAGCAAAAATTAACCAATAAAAATTATGCACTCATTTCAGCTGCGCGCTCTTGCAGTTGACAAGCTTGCGACAACTCAAAAAGGCACTGAATAAAGAACAAAGGAAGAGCGAAAAAAAAATTGAGCAGCGTAAGCACGAAATTTCCAATATTCTCCAACCTTCAAGTAAGGTTGCAAGTGTATGCGTGGCAGCATAAAACATGTGCTTGTGATCTCATTTTGCATGTGTGTGAGATAAGTGCGAGCAGGTCAGCTGCACGACTGAGCATGATGAAGGCAGCGTAAGTGATTGAGTGGATTCTCGCTGTAGTGAGCACGATGTGCATGTGTATATACACATTTTCGTACATACATATATTTACGCTCACTCTTCTGCTCCCGTTTTATTCGATGCAACAGAAGTCGAAGTCAGAGCAGGACAGCACAATGTCAAAGGAATAGGAATTGTGTAAAGACCAAGTGAGTTAAACTGTAATTGTCATAAAATGCAAATGCGTTCACTTAGCGTTCGCCAATTTGCGCTCTTGTCTCGCGTTTCGTGTGTGAAGGCGACAAACCTAAGCACGCAGCAAACAACATGAGTGAGTGAGTGGACTGCAGCTGTCAAGAGCAGCTAATTAACATACATACATATATTCGGTAGCCATTTGCGGTTTGATATCGGTTCATATATGTATGTACATATGCACATATTTATGTACCAGTGAAACAGAGCAAACGCTGCAGGCAGCGGCTTTGCTTAAGTCATATGCATATATGTATGTATGTATGTATATATGTACGTATGTATGTGACTATCGTCCTCGAATGCCGCTTAAGACCGTAGACAGCATTAGTGAGTATTCATTGGAATAAGGGGAATGTTAAATGCCTTTGATTTCGATTTGTATTATTGCAATACATACATACGTGTGTGTGAGCATACGCTGAAGAGATAACAAATAGCATTTGTACATTGAGTAATTAGACTCTGCTGTTGTGAGAGCATAATAATTGCTCACATTGCATTTACAGTAGCCATTTGCAGTGTTGCTTTTGATCTCGTTTTGCGTAGAAGAGGAAGGAGTGTGGATCTAGTGTTAATATATAGCCTACTCGCTCTCACCAATGGCAAGTACACAGGCATGCATGGATGGTTGCTCAGCGTAAGAGCGTAACAGTTCTGATCAAAGCATAAACATGTGTATGTGTATGTAGGCTCTCTCATATTTGCTGCTATCTTGTTTTAATGTATTTGTGCGGCAACGCAAGCTGAGTAAATGTTAGCTGAGAGTCTACACTGAAAGACTCAAGCGTGTCAACAGTCATATATATACCCATCCCGTTTACACTACTAGCGGAGGTTCAGTTGAGGGGATTCGGAATGAGTGAGCACACTGTTAGTGCCGTTCTACAGACATCAACTGATTTAAATGATTTAGTAGACAAGCACTTCTAGCTTAGATCGGTTGTCCTCTTCGTTCGCAGGTGTAACAATTTTAAAATATGTTATTCAAAATATTTTATGCATAGCATAAATTGTGAATATGTTTAATTGTTGTAACCGTGTGCCATCTAATAATTAAATTCGAATGCTCGACTACATGGCTCGCGCCTTATGGCAACAAATTTTACCGAACAGCTGCCTGACACTTTGCAGGTAATTAAAAGGCAAATATTGGTGAAGGGTTTTCCATCTAGCCGGGGGCTGGCAGAGCATCTGGGTGGGGCCGTGGGGCTGGGCTTGACTGTTAACGCCCACACTGAGCCCATTTTGCAATTTAAATTTTCATGAACAAGCGCCGCCATTTGTCGCTGTCGTCTTCGTTGTCGTTCTCGTAGTCGTTGTCGTAGTCGTAGTCGTTGTAGCTGTCCTTGGCGCTGCCCTCCAGTTCGCCGCGCATCCTTAACAGTTTTCAATTTGCCTGGCCGCTTGTAAGCGCAGCTGACAGCGCGCGACTAGAGCAAAAACAAAGTACAACCAATGGAAGTTAAACAAAAAAAAACGAAAAAACAGACATTTGAAGCTGCGCGGTATCAAGTAATGCCATGGGGTTTACGCCGGGGGCTATGCGATACGCGATTTGCCTTTCATTGTATTATGGCCGCTTGTCGGCGCGCACATTTTTACGACCATTTAAATGGTTTTCGCTTTTCGGTTACAAATTTGTCACGCAGCCCCCGTTGCCCCGCACCCGCCCCACCGCACCTGACGCACCTGCTGACAGGACAATTGAAAGCGGGTTGGCTTCAGAGTGGCTTAGATAGCTGCCGCTGGCACTGTTACACCAGCAGCCAAGCCAAACGTAAGTGCACTGCATTACACATTGAATCCGGCTGCTATTTACACGGCGGAGTACTTGAACGCACTGGCGCTTCAGCTGCTCAGCTTAAGTTGTCCGTGGAATAGGCATGATTAGATAGGATATACGCTATGAATTCACAGAAGTGGTAATGCCAATGGATCCGGAATTCCGGACAGAATAACAGTGGGAAGAGCTGACTCCTTTTAGCCTTATCGATCTCAGAAGATTTAAAGGCTACAACTACTTTTTTTGTAGGTCTATGTGTACCATAAATCGATAACTACTCCCGCTATTTTTGTTATCGATGAAAAGCCTTATCTAAAACCAGTTTGAAAACTATAGCTCATACATCTGCATAGCTAAAGTCTACAAAATATTTGTTATATATTCACGTGTACTTTATAGAATTTTTGATATTTTTCATGGTCAATCTATTTACTGATAATCGGACAATGTGCAAAACCCAAATACTTCTTTTACTACGTGAAAGATTATGAAAACATGTTTACAATCTCGCAATTGGTAAAATATCTTATATACTTTTTTACATTTATAGCTTTATATATTTTATATTATTTTTTTTTATTTTTTATATATTTTCTTTTAGAGTTTTATACATTTTTAATTTTTATAATTTTATATTTTTTTATATTTTAAAATTTTTATATTATTATATTTTTATATTTTCAAATTTTTAAAGTTTTATATTTTTTATTATTTATTATTTATATATTTGAAAATTATTATATTGCTATATTTTTATAATTTTACATTTTTATAGATTTATACTTCTATGCTTTTAATTTAATATTCTTTACTTTTATACTATTCCTAAAAATGATTTCTAAATATTTGTATGCTGATGCTACGTTGATGAGAATAGAATAAAGTTGTTCTCTCTATAAAAATTGTAGTTGCGCCTCAACTAATTGAAATTAATATTTAAAATACGTAGCTAAGACGCTTTTAATTATGAACTGCTGTTAAGCTTTGGTTCCACCAGCTTCTGCCAGCCTCTATCAATATCAGACACACGCCGACAGAGAGAGAGACAGAGAGAGAGAGACAGAGACAGACACAGAGAGACAGAGACAGAGAGGTCGAATTAGTCCAACTGATGCATCTTATTCAATTACAAGGGCTCAAATTAACAGGCATTAACATAAGCAGCGCTCACCCCTGGCCCCCTGGCCCCCTGGCCCCCTGGCCCTTCGGAAATGAGTGGGTGGGCGGTTGGTTTGAGTGGGGCCAAAACCACGCATCATTAGGAAAATGGCAACGAAATTATAGAAATTACGAGCCGCATAGCCCGGCGGTAAATGAGGCGCATTTATTTGAATGTAATCCATTATGAAATCGCATAATGAAGAGATTAGCACGCATGCGAGCCGCAATTAATAAATGACCCGTCCGTGCGAAAAAAGAACAGAAATAAACCAAAGGCAGTCCAAGGCAGACTACGGCCGGGCTAAGAAATACTTTTGTCTAAGCAAAACTGTGGATGGCCGTTCGCGTGTCCGACCAAAGAAATCCAATACATTAGTACAAAGGACGGCAATCATTAGTTTGGCGATGCCACGCATATGACGCACGAGCATAAATCAGTTCTCGAGGCAAAGTGGAAGCCATTCGAGCAGCACCTGCTCGCCCAGCAGACAATAGGCGCAACTCATTAAATTGTTGCCGCAAAAAAAAGCGAGTTGAAGACCTTTTGGAGGGGGTGCTAGACTGGTAGATACCCTGAGTCGAGCTGCTCTATTCAAACGAATGCTCAATAGAATATTTGGCAATTATAAATAAAGCCATCAAGCCAATGTCTCTATCAATGAACATCGCCTGTACCAGCACCGTCACTGCACTGCTCGAAAACCAAGTAGCAGAAATATTCTAAGTATATGAAAATTGTGATTTTCAGTGTATGCTCGAATGCCTAACATTTGAATGTATGTGTGCACATATATACACGTCAAATCCCGATAATTCGAAACGGCTTGCGGCTCAGATGTTTTTCCAATTTACGCAGAAATTCCTGTTATCTAGAATTGCCGAGAAAAAAAATTTGTTGAAGGGGAAAGAATTTGATCAATTTATCGCGCTTTTTGATTTATCGGGGTGCAAATTATCGAGACTAGCCTGTATGTAGTTATGTAGTTATCGATAGTTAAATTATTATTAGGAAACGTGATATGTGAGTGCCATACTTAGATCTATAAAATTCGTATAGTCTTATAGATAAAATCTTTCATTTTCTGATTCTGAGATCCTTTTGGACTGATGAATGGTCAAAGAGACAGAGGGACGGTTAGGCAAACGGACAGACAGTCAAGCATAGGGAATTAGTCAATCAATACAGCGCATCATAATGATATATAATAAATTGAATAAAACCAATATACCCAGAACTCACATTTTGACCGGCTTTAGGATATCAAAATGGCAAAGAAGAAATGAAAAGAAAGAAAGAGTTCAAATTTCAATGGCTGCTTATTAGGGCATCAATGGATGGCCAGATTTTAATAGCTCTATTCAAAGTTTCCACAAAACACTTTGCACTTCATTAAACTTTCTGACTTGAACTGAGCAGCAGGAGCCGCCCAGCTGTGCGGCCCAGCGAAAGATATCTTCTTGGTCGTCTTTTGGCCTCATCGATAATTAACCACAGAAACTTGGCAAACAAAGCTCTAGCAGCAGGAGTGGGCGGGGAGGGTGAGTGGGTAGAGGGGAGGGGGTCGGGGTACGCCCTGGCAAGTTAAGGGCTTAATGGCCGGGCACGAAATTTAATTAAAAATGCGTCGTTGCTCTTATTTAAAGATGAAATTGAAAGTGAAAATGAAAATGGAAAATGAAATGGCTTTCGGGCCATTTTTCGCGGGCAGCCTCTAAGCGGCTTTTGGCCTACTTTATGCGGGCGCTTTTCCACTTTCGGCTTGGCATCGAGGGCAAAAGGCACAGGAAATTCATGGATTAGCTGAAAATAATCAAAAGTAACAGGTGGGCCACTCACTCGATTATTGGCAATAATAAGTGGCTGAACTGAAGACGGCGCTGTGCGGCTCCAAAGGGTTTTCCAGGTTCTCTCAGTCTCTCTCATTCCCATTTGCTTCGCAGCTCTCTGAAAAATCTGTATAGTTTCAATTGTTAATATTCGCATGTTTGTTAATTAATAAATATAATAAAATGTAAAAAGAATTTTATTTAAATGTAAAATATTTATATGTTTTAAGTTATGTAAACTATAATTTCTATAAAATTATTTAAGACTCATGGCACGATTGCACGTATTTCTTATTTATTTATTTTGCCCTTTAAATGTAAATTATTAAAAATATTTATTGATATTATGTATACGCCATGTTTGACAATTCAGAAGAATTTTTGTAACATTGCATAACAAACTCTTTAAATATTTCAACTGAAATCAGATAAGTTAAAATATTTAAATACCAAAAGTAAATTATTTATAATTATAAATTGCGAGCTAAGTGACTTCAATTAAAATAGTAATTTAATAGCTGAACGTATGTTAATCTTATAAACTGTTTAAGGGTACTATGTGATTACCTGTGTGTGGTATGTGCATGTGTTTGCATGTGTGTGTGTGTGTGTGTGTATCTTACAAAGTACTCGAGTCGCTGTTAGCTCCGCTCACCTCGACACACATTCGCTGCCTTTTCGGGCCGACATGCAAACAATTTTCGGTCATGCAATGACATACAACGTGGTGAAGATTCCACCTCCACCCACCCCCCCTTTAACCAGGCAACCACCACAACGCGGCTGTTTGCTGTGGTTGGTCGCTCGGTGGTTGGATCGGGACGGGGAAGGGTGGGGGGACAGTCAGATGCGAAGTGTAGCACCTTTTGGCGTCCTGCGATGCTTTTTGCAGTTGGCTGCACATTTTGATTAGCCGTCCGTCCAATGGCCGTACCAGAGCCACCAGGCACTGGTGTGGTTTTTAACATTTGCCGCCACGTATTAAACACACACACACACACACTCACAAACACACACAGACAGACAGTGGGTTGGCTGTGCTGTGTCTGGCCTGGACTCATATGAGCCGGAAGCGCATTATAAAGGGCATTTCCGGTATTTAGGTTGTGTTGTTTCGTGTATTTATAGTTCACTGAATTTCGCTGGGCGCTTTAAAGTTGCCAAGGGTCATTGCGCATACGACATGTGGTACGCGAAAGAAAAAACAACAAAACGACGATAAAATGTGCCAGCTGAAGTGGATTTGTTGCTCAATCGCAAAACTTGGTCCAATCAGAATTAAGCCTTCGCCAGCTGATTGTGTGAGCAAAAAAACAAAAAAACAAAAAAAAAGACAAGCGAAAAACTTTAAGTTGCAATCATAAGTAGAGCGAGAGGGAGGCAGAGCGAGTGGGGGAGAGAGGGCGCCAGAGGTAGCGGCAGAGCAAAGCCAATACACATGCCTGGCAAACTTTGTTTTGGCCTTTTCGATAAAGTTTTCTTTCTCTTTCTCTCTCTCTGCTTGACTTTTTAGTAACCCACTCGACGAGTGTCTAAAAAGTGTTTTACGCTAAGCGTAAACTTTGCGCCCAAAACGCTTTTTGACGGTCATTTTAATAAATTGAAAAGTGGAAAATGTGAAAAATTCTGACAGAGAAAAAAAATTGGAAAAACAACAACAACAACAACAACAGGAGCAATGGCATATCGATAAGCAGAGCGCTGAAAAAGTTTTACATTCTTCATCATCAGCTGCTGCTGCTTCTTCTTCATCATCATCATCATCATCATCATCATCTACTGTTGTTTGTGCTGGCTCATAAAATCTGTTTACTGGCTTATAAATAAGCAATGTCTCTGCGAGCCACACACGCCCACCGAGCACCGCCCACCGTCCAACGTCCAACTGTTGTTTGGTGTTAACGATTTGTTTTGCTTATAAACAAAGAAAAGGAAAACTGAGACAACTTCTTTGGGCTTCGGCTCGGGCTTGGGAAAGTTTCCTTAATGCCATATCTTATGCATGTCAGGGGTAAAACTAAACAAATCTGACAAAAAGTTTGTTTTTACATTTTTATTGAGTTTGCTTTGTAATTTAAATTGTTTGCCCTCAACTTGTTGACATAGAAGTGGAAGCAGGACAATATCGATGTGTCGCAAGAGCTAGATAGAGACAGAGACAGGGAGAGGAATAGAGAGAGAGCGAGAGAGAGAGAGAGTGAGAGAGGGGGTGCTGGCATTTAATCTGTTCAGCTGACTTTCAATCAATCGCATCAATGTTCATTCTGGCGTCTAACAAATTGTTCGCCTGGCTGCCCTTTTTCACACACAGAGCCAAGGCATAATCGTCTATCTCTCTCTCCCTTCCCCCACTCTCTTGTGAAAAGTAATATAAACGTACAAATACTGATATGTACATTAAATCAGAGCACAACTTGTCGTTGCTCCGCTCGCAGCCGCAATTCTCTTTCAATTTTCGAACAATGACAACATCAACATCAACATCGACATCAACGTAGGGACGCTGCCGCGCTGCCACGGGGCGTATACGTTATTTATGTTATGCTGCACATCAGATATACAGCCAAATTGAATCATATGGAAAATTCCTTAGCTGCGCCGTCGTCCTTCAAGCTCTTTGCTTTTGTCAGCCAAGAATTGAATATCAAATCAAATTTCATTTGATTTATTTCAAAGTAAATAAAAATAATAAGACACTCTTAATATTTCTTGATTCGTTTAAACTATTTACTCAGTGAAATATGTGGAAATTTATATACTATATTTGGGTATGGAATATAGAGTTTAAAGGCAAGCACTTTAAGTTGTGTATATTGCTTTGGCTGCGTAGTATTTATTTATTATTTTATTTATTTTTTTATTTATTTTTTTACTTATTTATTTGACTGCGTAGTATTTATTTATTTATTTATTTTTATTTTATTTTTATTTTTGTTTTTATTCTGATTTTCATTTCTATTTTATTTAATTATTATTATTTTTATTTATTTTTTGTCTTTTTATGAAGAGCAAATCTTTTCATTTGTTTGCCCAGCTTAAACATTTTACAGATTTTAAATATAGGAAGGAGAAAAAAGTGCAATTGGCCAAAAATTTAGATTAAATACTCGAGTCCAAAAACTTCAACCTTTTGTACCTCTGCTTTATTTGATTCTTCAGCCAAAAGCTAATGCGGCTAAATAATTTTTTACTCTCTTGTTATTTTAAAATTTAATGTGAATAATGAAGAACATTAAAATAGTTATATACTTAACTAAGTTAAGTGGATCAAATGGGCAGCTGTTGTCCTTAATTATTGCAATAAAAATGTGAATTGCAAATGTTGGCCTAATGCAGATAGAATTAAAATTTTTTTGACCTTAAAAATGTAGAGCTCTGATCTTGTGCAGAATTGACAGAGATGAGGGAGAACTAAAAAGAAAATTTAATTAATGATGAAATTCCGTTGGCTATGGAATAGTTATCAAAAAAGTATTGAACGCTCAGGAACGATTTATTTAAATTCAAAAATATTAGATTGAAGCTGGAAGGACGTTTTTAAACTATTCTAAACTCTTCAAATTGATTTTGTTGTGACAAGAGCTGATTTATTTGTACCAATAAAACGATAAAGAATTTTTATTTATTTTTCATAAGACTTTTTGGCCAACAAACGTTTACATTTTATAACAAAATATGGTATATATCAATATAAATAAATGTATAAATTATAGTTATTTCGTATAATTATATTCTATATGTGTTATAATAAATGTATTAAATTTGAATTTGCTAAATTTATAAAAATATATTTTTTATATATGCTATAATTATTATATAAAATAAGAACTTGTTTCAAATGCTATTTCAGACTCTCCTAGAATATTCATAGTTATCAAATGCTCATTCAGTTGCAACTCAGCTGCCAGCTATTGTCATAGAAACTTTTCATTTAGCTAACAAATTAATGAAATGCCACAATTCACTCACCTTTTGTCTCAAGTCGCATGTAAATGCCACTGGAGCACAACATGTTACCCTTTCCTTAAATGCCAGAGCGGAAACCCCAAGCTTTGCCCTAAAGGCTTGCCATTCACACTCAGTCTCACTCACTCATACACTCTCCCCATCTCCCTCTCTCTCTTTCTGTGTGTGTGTGCATAGCTCGAATAACAGCATAATTCATTTTGTCACTTGTATCTGCTCGTTATTAAATTGTTTTGTGCAGCAACTCTTAACCTTGCAACTCCAGCTGCGGCAGCCTGGGAAATTTATGCAAATTATAATACGCAAATGTACAAGTTATGCTCGGGCACAATAAACAAGAAATGCGAGACTCGGAGACAAAAGGAAAAACAGAGTCACAGTCGACGGATAGACAAAGACAACATTAACTCGGCTCGACATGGCTCTCGCTGTGGCTCTGGCTCTGGCTTTGGCTTGACTCTGCCAGCATAGATGTCCTTGTGCCAGGGCATAATTGCATAGAGCTGCATGTCTATTTGTCTGACTGCCTGACTGCCTGCCTGGGCGACATATGCAATCCCGTAACCCCGCTCCCCTATCCCCACTATTCCACACAGGCCACAGCCAACTTGAGCTGTCTGACATAATTGCAACAATTGCACTCGCACCACACACTTCTTCTTCTACATCTACTTCTACTTCTCTTTCGTCTTCATCAGCTTCTTAGCCTCGCTCTGTCTCTGCGGCCGTCTTCAGTCAACACCATAGACCATAACTGTTATTACTGTATTATATTGTGCTTTATGTGGCAACCCCCAGCTGAGTCTATTGATATACTGCTCGGCTAATTCAGAGCACCGCCTGCACACGGCTGCTCTGTGTGCTCTGCATTTTTAATAAGCCGAATTATATCTTATTCAAATTAGTGCTTCAGTTATTGCAGGTATATTCATATTAATATGATTATTATAATCCAGTTGTGTTTAGGTTTATTTTCGGATAAGCTTTAAGAGTTTTCTCATAAGGCTTGAGCTGAATTATGTAGGAGCACTTTTATCGATCAATCTATCGATGGATATATGTTATATGGGAATAGTATTAATGGAATAGTATAATGAGAGTATAAATATATAATATTTATTTTATTATAGGTATATTAATATATATTATATTCTTATAGTGTATTATTTTTTCGCAAATACATTACACTATTTCTCTCTTTCTCTCTATTCTTCACCCTTTTACTTTATCTCTATTGCCTATTTTTATACTCACTTATACTGTTTTGAGAATTTTATAGTATTTTGCCTCGTTCTCTCTCTTTTTCTCTCTATCTCTTTTGTTCAATATATTTTTTTCTCTTCCCCACCACCTTCCTCTAGCTCTCCAACTCTTCTATTCTCAACTATAAATAATGTAAATAATATCATACCACGTTGGTCTTCTCCTATTTAATGCAAATTAATTTATTTAGATTATATCCTTCTCTATGTCTCTCTCTATCTCTCTCTCTCTCTCTTTCTCTCTCTCTCTCTCTCTCTCTCTCTCTCTCTCTCTCTCTCTATGTTTTTGTATCCTAATATATTCATTTCTTATTTTTATCTGCGTCTCACTCTTTCTATCTGTTTCTCTGCTCCTCTCTTTTATCAAGTGTTGTTTATTATTCTTCTTAAAATGGAATTTAATTTTAAATCCCAAACTCTCTCTTTCTCTTTCTGTCTCTCTCTCTCTCTCTCTCTACCTTTCTCTCCTTCTTTATCTCTCTCTCTCTTTTTCTTCCTCTATCCCTATCTCTCTCTCTGTCTCTATTTCGTTCTTTATCTACTTATTATCTTCTTATTCACGAATTAAACATAAGAATTTATTCTCGTGTTTCTTCACAAAATATCTACTTCTGCACAGTGGAGTCTTTCTGTTTGTTGTTGTTGTTGTTGCTGGTAGCGGGTCCATCAAGTGGGTCCATTTAAGAGCCGGCGTCCGCTTTTTATGCCCACTTCTGGAGGCAATAATCCATTGACATTGGCTGCTGGCCAAATTGTTGGCACTCGGAAGCCATTTCGCAGATTATGAATAATTTTCTGCTCTCTTTATACCTCGCTCCCTCTCTCTCTCTCTCGCTCTCTCTCTCTCTCTCTGTCTGTGTCTCTGCTGTTGCACGAAATATGAAAATACATAAATTGAAACAGCAAGCTTGAACTTTATGCAGCTAATTGAAGTCGGGGGCAATTGCGATAAAGAAGAGCGCGCCAGCTTTTTTTGATAGATCGTCGGGTCAAACGTTGCCAAAACTCAATTTACATTTTTATACACATTCATGGAAATGAAGCGAGTATATTCGTTTGTGGCAATGCTTTCCTTGCTGTAAGTTTGTCTTGTTGTACTTTCATCTAAATTTACGTTCGTCTATCTATATAAATATACTAAAATTGGCATTTATTGGAGGTAGAGAGTTGAAATTTTGAACATATAGTAGAATATTCCTGTATACTATCACCCATTAAGGGCGTGGCAAAGCGGAAAATGCGTTTACTGGCGATTATCTTAGTTGAAGAACGAATGTTTGAGCCCAGAATCAATAAGATGGCTTATATATCTACGCCCATTGTGGGTGTGGCGGTTCAGTTATCTTTTAAAGTTTTGGACTTTACTCTAATCTACCAACTCTAATTCAATATGAATTTATCTATATATATATATATCATCTTTATATATGCCATATAGAGACGTAGCAGAGCTTACATCCTGAATGGGTATACTGCAGTCGGTAAGGCCCGACTGCAGCGCTCTCACTTGTTATTATATGTAATTCAATTTGTGGGCGCTGCTGCTCTTGGCTATGGCATTAAATCAATAAAATATGATATTAAAATGATGCTGCAAAAACGTTGATGCAATTGCCGTGAATTTGCTGAAATGCAACAATTTGAAACGCAATTTAAAGTCACCGATTGGCCAATTAGCCTTGATGATGGCCAAAAAAAAAAAAAAAAAACATATATAAAGGGGAATGAAAATCGGTTCCAAAGGTCGCCCGCACGATTACGTAAAATAAAATGCAAAGCAATTCGCAAATGTCGAAACTTCAATCGCTCCGACG
>NW_022046003.1:53111-65578 GCF_001654015.2 Drosophila navojoa
TTTTTTTTAATCAAATGTCGCTGCAATTAGCCAAAGGACCATTTGCATAAATTCCTTTGCATTTAAGTCATTAGCACCCGAAAAATTTCATTACACTTTGTCGTGCGTGTTCCAAGAGAGAGCAGCATTCAAAAATTGCAAAGAGTAGAAGGGCGAAACGAATTGGGGAAACGAAAAAGCGAAGAGTGAATACCCTTACCAGCATGTAAAACCAAATAATAATAATAATATACGAATTTTACTTTCAACAAATGGAAATTATATTAAATAAGTAAAAGAAATAAATTTAAAAGCTACATTAATTAATTAATTGACAACATTCCACACATCTCTTATGCTCTACATGCATCACAGTAAATTAATAGCACCTTCTGCAAGAGTACAAATAGAAGAGAGCAAAATAAAAGAAACGAAAATGACAAAATGAAGCAGAAGGTGGTTGAGTAAGCAGCTAGAGCAGCCGAATGTGAAGAGGTACAGTGTCAGTGAGTGGGAGAGTGAGCGAGAGAGGGGCAGCCACATGAGCGACAGCAACCAACACGTACAAAACGCATAAACATTCTTGCTTAAGTGAGTTTGCACATAAATTCTCCAACTTGAGCTGCAATAGTGGAGAGTGGAAGTGGACGAGGGAAGCTTCCAACTTGCTACGCAAAATGGGAAGAAAGAAAATGAAAAAAACACTCAAAATGTATTTGAGTGTTTGGGCTGGCTCCGTTTCGTTTTTCGGTTTCGGTTTTTGGTTTCGGTTTCGGTTTCGTTTGCGTTCGCATTTGCATTTGCATTTGTAGTTTTATTTATGTAGCCACAGGCGTTTGTAAAGCGAAACTGGACAGCCGGTGGGAAAGAGAGGAGGTAGAGTTGTTGTACTTATGCTTAAATGTTGCCTCTGGGGTATTAAATGCTTACAGACATCCATATGCCAAATGTAAACTACTTTTAATTTGTAAATAATTTATTTAACTTCAAATGTAAATGCCGGAGAAATATGATATTTGTCACAGTTTGCTTCAAGCCTTGTTGCTTAAAAGTTAACTGCATATGAAACAAAAATAGTTGATGTGTCTCTCTCTCTCTCTCCCTCTGGGTCGACTTTGCTGAAGTGCAGCAATTACCATCATAACAGCTTTCATATTATGCAAGCGTCCGCTGGGACGCACCGACAGCAACAGCTATGCGACAGCTCTGAAGCAACTGTCAAAAAAAAAAGAAAGAAAAGGAACACCAAAAATATAACTCCAGAGTTACTAACTTAACTTATTGCTTCGCGGCTTAAGAGAGCGCCAATGGCAGAATGCTTGAAAGAGCGTCATTTCAAAAGAGAACGCAACGAACACATCACTGACCTACATTAAGCGGAAATTTATTTATGCCGGCTGCCAAATTGGTTCCCCAATGTGTTGGCAGTGCCCTTATGACTATGACGGATATGATTCGGTTTCTCTTCAGCTGCCGCTGCTGCTGCTGCTGCTGACTTGGCTCTGTTTACGTTGTTGTTGTTATGATTAGTATTGTAGTTGGTTTTGTTGTTGTTGTGCTCTCGTTGCTTTTCTTGTTGTTGGTCATTGACTCTAATAATAATGGTTTGTAATTTGCATAAATAATGCTTGATTTTTGCATCGATGCCGTCCGCTCAGTGACATTGTGTGCGTGTGAGTATGCGTGTGAGTGCGTGTGTTTGTATGTTAGTGTATTTGTGTGTCATTTTAAATAATTAAAGGGTTTGCTTTGTAACGGCTTACTCAGTTAGCCAGCTGGTAGATGAACTCAATTATTTCGATAATTGGACATATTTTAGTTGGGTGTAAATCCATGAGACTTTGCATATTTAAGAGCTATTGTAAAATAAATAATTTAATAATAATTTTTAGAAACATGTATATGTAATAGTTGTGATAGTACTAATTGTAATACTTTTAATAAATATATGTATATTGTATATAATTGCACTTAATTTCATATATTTTTAGCTATTATAAAATATAATAGATATACTAAGCAATATACGAAATCATAATTAGCAAATATATCATAAAAAATATATTTCAAAGGCTTAAAATTATATTATTCATTATTATACAATATGAAATGCACTTTGTTATATATTTTAAAAAAGTTCCGAAGGGTTAGGTTCGAGCTAGCTCTTCCTATAAATTTAAAGTGGCCTTCTAACTAATTTGATTTTAATTTATAACTTATTTCCACACCATCAAATTAAAATCGAGAAAAGCAAGCCCGCTTTCCCACACACTTTAAAGGGGCACATGCATGACTGTAATTGATTAATTGCTAAACCAAATTGCAGCTTAATTTGTCTAAAAAGCAAATGTCAATTCGAAACATTTAATACTCAAAGTAAAACAATAAATTTACGATTGGTAAACCCCAAATTACGGGCATGTCGTTCGCCTGCAAGACCGCAAAAGGCAAATTGGTTAACAGAGCGCTGTTAGCGGTTAACAGCGTCGCGCTCTGTTATCATGTATCTCTTAAGCGAAGGCGCTCTCTCTTTTGAAATGGCCGTGCGGCCACACACACGCACACACACACCGAGAAACTTCGTTGCTTGCGCTGTCGGCAACTTCGTTATTCACTTTAAACGACACGAACTTCGCGACTCTCCGGTTCGGCCAGCCGATGGCATTAAACGAAAAGTAACGAAGCGCAGCGTCTGCCACTTGGTGTAATCAGTGCGTGCTGCTAAGTAAATTAGTTTAGTATGATTTTAGTGCGCAACGTTGACGGACGCGACGCTACGCGAAGCTAAGCCAAGGCAAAGCCAAGCGCATTTACAACAATAACGATAAACGACAATATCGCGCTCGTTGCCCACTTGTGTGTGTTCCGTGCACGTAATTGTGTTAGTGAGAGTGTTAAGCGCGTAACGGTACTTGCATTCAATTTCAGATGTGCGTGCGAAACATTTAGACAGTGCACGCCTTAAAGAATGCAAGTAAAATGTAAGAAAATGTTGCAGAGAAAAATAAATATTATTAAATAAAATATATTCAATATTGCTAAGGAGAAGTTGCGATATGTATTTTGTATATATATTATTTTTAAAATTCTTAAATGCTGCTAAGGCTTCACTTAAATTTTAAATACTGAAGCAGCATCCTTTGCTCCAGATCTTTTAGACACTGTTTACTTTAGCAACTGCCAGACATGATTGCATTTTCTGGGCGCCCAGCGAAGCGTGCTTCATTATGCAAAAGAAGATGAAGAAGCAAAAAGCTAGAGACAATAACGAATTGAATATGAAAAATAAAAAAACGAGCGCAATTTAATTGCGTTTTTATTCAGCGAATTCTTTTGATAAAAACATGAATATGTTTAAATATACATATATGTGTTTTATTTACTTATTGAAGTTTGTTTTGACATAATAGGGTGTACAAATAATATTGTAATAGAAAAAACAGTGTTTATTGAAAATGAAGGCATAGAGAACAATAGGAAAATTTTACGATTTAACTACAGAAATAAATTTCAAGCATACAGTTTCCAATTAAAATAGGCCAAGTCTGGGCCATATATGTCATTTGATTATATAAAATTATAGATATATATTTATTAAGGTCTGGGAGATTTGAGAATTATGTCTACAGAAGTGCCGATGTACTGTTGCGCTCTGCTCGGGGAAACCGAAACGGGCAAGACGAGCTTTGCCAGGCGCCACCTGACGGGCGAATTTGTCAAGAGCTACAATGGCAATAAGGTTTATCAGACTTATTTGCTGGAGTTCCATACAAGTCTGGGGGATATACGCTACACTCTCTGGAATTCCAATCAAATCGATGATTTCGACTGCCTGCACATACAGTGCGCCATCATTATGACGGATTTCAGCCGTACCCGGACGTTCCAGCGTGTGCCCGTACTGCAAACAGCCATACAGATACGCTATGGCAACATTCCAGTCGCCCTCTGCGCCAATAAAATGGATCTGGGCCGAAGCAACGGAATGGCATATCGCCTGATCCCGGATCACCCGACACAGTTTGAATATTTCGAAATGTCCGTGAAGAAGAATGTGAACTGTGAACAGCCCTTTCTATGGCTGAGTCGTCGGCTGCTCGGCAATGATCAATTGGAGTTCGTTGCCAAGCCGGCCGTCCAGCCCCCCGACATACCCCCGGCGCACTGGAGGACGGCCTTCAAGGGCCTCGCCTTGAGTCAGTTGCCGCCCATCGGGGATGACGGATGGTAGTCCTCGGTGCTCCCTGCTGACTAGTGCCGCTAGCTCGTGCTCTCTCACCTCACACACAAACGTACAATATATATAGATATATTTCTTTTAGTGCAACAATATAATTTAGGAGATACCTTCATTTAACACCTGTGCGCACCTTTATTTAACGGTGGTTTTACCACGGTGATAAGTATATATTGTACTTTTAGGGTAATTTGATGTGCTCTTACCAAGCCCATTATGGGAATTGTAGGTGGGATTAGAATGGGATACGCTTAATTTGATGCAATTGCGTCTATGTGCGGAGTAGAGCACTGAGAAGGAACTACTGCAGATACAGTTAGACAGATTAGCTTGAACGAGAGAGGTATATAAGTCTTATACAACTTATTGAAATAGATAGAGAATATACATATATGATAATTTATTTAGATTTATATAACTAAGAGAAGCATTGGTGAACATTTCTACAAAATCCTCGGTATATCCTTTTGTTTTTAGTTTTAGACTTGAAAAAGATATTAATGATTGTTATGCCGTTATTGTTTTCTTTACTCATCAAGAATCAAGTCTGTTTTTAATTTATATCATCGAGCATTAATCATCTCAGGAATTCATTCAGCAGCTGCCGTTAATCCCCCTTCCACTAGAGACGTCTGTTAATTCAACTATGGAATATATGGTCAGCGATATATTTAGTAAATTACTCTATATTTGTATAGCTTAAAGTGATCCATCCTAATTAGAAACGTCTATGTTTCATTTTATTTATAGAGTAATTGTGTAAATATGTTCTCAAATTACAAAGAAAAGTTCTCTAGCTGCAATGGGGACGGGCAGCCAAAACGGACATTGTATAAAACCAATATACCGTTCTATTTATTTTTCATAATTTCCCAGAAATAATCTAAGAAATTTCTTGGAATCATTTTTTGTGTTTGGCAAACATTGAGAAATTGTTTCAAACTTGACTTCATATTGAAAATTGTTCAATTAATATTTATAATTAATAATTGAAATATAATAATAGAAATGATATAACTAATTGATGAAATATCATAGAATTTATATAATATCTAATAATATCTAATTAATGAAATATCATCACATGATTTAATAACAAAATATTTCATTTTTTAATTATTTCTCAAACATTGACAGTTGTTAAAAAAATATTAATAATTCAATATTTATTATTATGAACTTTATTAATTATTTAATTATTTAAATTATTGCTTTATCTTCAATATTCTTTCTTAACAATTCTATTCAATATTTAATTATTTAAATAATTGCTTCGTCTTCAATATTTTTTAATATGAACTCTATTCAATATTTAATTATTTAAATAATTTCTTCATCCTTACTTTATATAACATTTAAATATTTATATAATTGTTTAATCTTCACGCTGTATTTTTGAATCTCAAGAGTTATCATAAATATATATATTTAAAATAATTTGTTGATTGTGCAAACAATGTGTACATATATTTTGAATGAATATATCGATAAGTGTAGAAACAAAGTAAGGCGTTTCGTTAATTGTCAGCTACAGTGCTGGCCAGTTAAATATGACAACTCGTTGGAATTTATAAATTTACAAATAATTAAATTCGATTTTTATAATATTTTATTTATGTGCTCCCTCTATCTCTGTCAATAATACATGCGTGTTCATTTCATTAGAAACCGTTAAAATGCATTAATTTTGCAACGTTAATTATGGGCAGCACTGTAAACAAGGCTAATGAAAAGCCGAAGCGTTTTTGCCAAAACTAACAAATAGCAGCAGTTTGTTTTAACCATATTGCACACACACACACAGTAGCACACACTCACACACACACACACACACGTAGAGCGCCACAGGCAGCAGTGCGATGCACACGCACTTGCAATAAAACCAACATGAAATTTGGATGCATCCACTGAACGACCCTCGCTTGTGGCACGGCCATTCAATAACCAAGCCAAAATATGCGCGCCCCAGTGGCATCTGCGAGGGGGCGCAATAATTTGGCTGGTTGAGCTGCGTAGGTTAGGGGGAAAACGAAAGAGACAAACCCTAATGTTTATTTAATTTATTTCGCATATTTATCAAAATATTTACTCAGTTTTTATGCAATTTCCGAAATCAGCAAAAAATAAAAGCCCATGAAAAAAACCCAATAAACTAAGAGGAGAAAAGAATTTCTCATATACTAAATTGCCTGGAGCTGAAGGTTTTTTTTTATCAAATATTATTATAATATATATTAAAAATTAAATTAAATTAAATAAGGCAAAAAATGGCGGATTCGATCACAGACAGAATAATTAGTATATTTTTATATTTTAAGCGGAGATTTTTTAAAATAAGAAATAACAATTTTATAAATATATCTATATTTTATTTATTATGTACATTTAGTTTTCTAAAACTTAACTTTATAATATAAAAATAATATAAAAATAAAACGTAGTCATTTGAATATTTTTATTTTTTTATTTAGATATATATTTTCTTAGTAGTTCTAAAAAATTTTATTATTTAATTTCTTAAATATATATATATATTTAAATAAATATATATTTATAAAATTTTGTTGTTTTTTTCATAGACTCTACAAAACTATTTTTTTCATTTGCAATTTGACCAAGAATTATTTGAAAATGTTTCTAAAAAAAACTTCTATTAAAGAAAAATTATTAAATATTAAAAAATTATATTAAATTATTGAATTATATTGAAAACTATTTCATTACATTATTAAAACCTCTAAAACTCGGCGAATGCAACTGCAATTTTTACTTTCGTAAAATATTTAATTCAAATATAAATTTACCTAAAGTCTGTCGAAATTTAAACTTAATAGAAATAGTGCAAAATGTATAGCCACAGCAAATTCTTGTGCACGCCACTGGACCACACACACAGAGAAATAGACAGAGAGAGACAGAGAAAAAGAGAGAGAGAGAGAGCGATATGCCTTGGGCGTCTGTGCCTCGATGTGCGTATGCTGCTAATATGTATTTTATGCTCTTTGTGTGGCTTGGCCGGCATTTTGGCGTTTTGGGTCCGGGCGCTGCTGTCCGCTAATTAGGCAATATGCACTCGATTGTGTTATAATCATTAAAACCGGAAAATGCACGGCCACCACGCACACACTCACACACACAGACACACACACACAGGCTTAGCCTTAGAGAGACACACTCGCTTGGGTTTGGGGCCATTTTAGAAATATTTCACGCAAATAACGACGATCGCTATTCGAGCAGCCATTAAAAACCGCCAACAATTTTGGTAGCTTTGCAACGGGAATTCGACTATTGCTCATTTCGGGATTTTTTGGGAATTTTCATAAAAAATTTGCATGTTTCGCATGCTGGAAATGACAGCTAACGATTGTTGAATACTTTGTTTTGGCTAAACTGTCAAATGCAAGGCAAGAAATATATGAAGTATCAAAGAAAATATTTTAATGATGAGTCGGTTATGTCTAGAATATTTATGTAGGTGTTATTCTTATTATTATATTTATTCTAAGACAGTCTTACTAATTGGATGGTAAAAAAAAAAAAGAATTTCTTTTTATAAATGAATTATTAATTCTTTTAAAAGTACTATTAATTCAAAAACAAACAAAATATGATTACCAAATATTTAAAATTTAATTACTTATTACTTTCTTTAAAATTGTGTAACAAAATTTTAATAAATAAAACAATTAAAAAAAGAATACAAATTATTATTTTAAAAAATTATTTCAATAATTCTAAAAAATAAAGCAATTTAAAAAAAATGATTATAAATTAAATTAAATAATTATATAAAAAAATTATTTCAATAAATATAATTTGTTTATTTGCATTTATTCAATTAAAAAAAGTGTATAACATCCAACAAAATATCACTCTAAAATCTATATATGCTTTTTGGTAACATCCAAAAATATCCCTCTAAATTCTTCATACGTGTCTTACCAAGTTATTAGTCGCTTTATTTGTTCATTTCTCCTTAATAAAAAAATATATATTCATAGATTTATTCACTCTGATTTTGTTCCAGCCTCAAAAATAGTTTATATTAATGAAGATGATAGAAAAACGACCAATTTAATATATGTTAATTTTATTCTTTGGTGACTTAAGTGAAAAGGGAATTGGATTTTTCTGTTCTCCGTAGGAACGGATGCTTTTCCATCACTCTTGACATTTTGAATATTTAGCATACTCATATTATATTCAAGATTTTGATTTCATATCAAATTAATGCTAATCTTCAGCAAAATACATAATTTATAAATAATTACGGCTCGTTTGTGCTCTATTCTTTCCCTTTACCTAAAATCAGTGACAAATTATCAATGAGTGATAAAAAGCTAATATAATTTAATATACAATTTAAAATTGAAATATATACTACATACATTTTTCATTTATCTCAGTTGAAACTAAAAATATTGTTTTCACTACAAAACTGTATTATACATTTTTATTATATATTTTGCACATTTATCAACCTCATCATTATAAAATTTATTTCTTTTGAAAGTTTCGCATTTTATTAAGGTTTCATAAGCTCAGTTGCATTTGTTTTCATGCTTGACAACTATTGCGCTGGCAGATTCGCTTAAGTTATTCAGTTTTTGATTCAATTTAATATGTGTCTGGTATTTGCGAAAGTATTTCTGGTCCGTCACGTAGGCGAACTTAAAGTCAAAACTTTCGAGATGGCGAACGCAAAGAAAAACCAACAGGAAGCGGATGTGAGCGAAGGCAAACACGTGTTGGCAAAATCTTTGCTGCAACAATGTAAACACTCGCCCACTCAAATACACACACACACACACATACAGACACACCCTCACACAGACATACCTCAGCCTCATTGCATATGTAAACCGGCTTGTAAGCTGGCCAATTTTTTATGTATTTATGCATTTCTTGCAGCAACATTTTTCCCCACTTTCTTCTGCTCCTGCTCCTGCTCCTGCTGGTTTTCCTGCTTTTTCTGCGTATTAAAGTAGTCGGTTGAGTCAATGCAACAACAATAAAGCCCACCTACCCATAGTAGGTTAATCAAATGCAAGGCAAGAAAAAGAAATTGCAATGCGCGCATCGGGCAGGAGACGGGAATCGGGATGGAGGGGCCTTTGGCATGCGGCAAGGGTCCTGCCCGACGGCTAGTTAGTGTGCGCGGGTGTCAGAGCTCGTTGGCGTCGCTTTGTGCATTTGTGTGCGTGTTATATTAAAACATTTTCCAGCCGAGAAGAGACCCACAGCAACAGCAGCAGCAGCAGCAGCAGCTGAGTGCAAAGGAAATCTGACAGCTGACGCAAGGACGTGGCCAGGACGACGTGCAGATATGCAGAAGGACACGAATCCCGACACGGATCCTGCCCCGCCGATCCCGGCCTTGATTCATCTCAACTCGATATGCAGCGAACGAACTGCAGTCACATCACGAAATTACCAAACACATTCAGCTCGAGTGCAACAAATTAGCCAGTCAAGTGCAACGGGCTTTAATCAGTCACAGGGACAGGCCTGAATATTGAATGATTGAATGCAGTTTACGTGTAATCAGAGCAATGTTGCCAATAGAGCCAATTGCGCCAATATAAATACAGCACGGAAATATATTGAAGGGCATCGTCCTTGACTTGTTATACTATGGTTAGTGAAAGTAGCAGCAGGAGGAGGAGGAATCATTGCAGTTTGAATGAAATAAGTGTGTAGCTATAGATGGGAGGAGAAGCCCATCCAATTTTACCGTAATAAATAAGGCTCTTAAAAGTCAAAGTAACGCAGGGTGAATTTAATAATCAATTCAGTCGAATGATTGATAAGTTATCAACCAATATGGTATTTCCACTCATATACATATATCACTATTCTACATGTTCCATCATAACAATCTTTAATCTCAACTTAGTGAGAAAACTAAAGCGCAACTCACTGAATGGCCCTCGTTTAAGCTCTTTAAAACAGAGTCTCAGTCACTTAACTGTAAAGTCTTATAGTTCTTTTTAGTCTGCCTTACCCGCTATATATATATTTTTCATTTTTATTTAATAGAGAAAGTCAAAAGTAACTTTTGAGATTATCAAACATTTTTAGATAAAAAACTGTGAAAAGTATTTATTTATTTATTTATATGGGACACTTTATTTTTAATCCAATTTTGGCAAGCAAAAGTGTTATTTTATTTGCTTTGAGGGCAATAAAAATATAAAAAATAATATGTATACAAATTAAGGTTCGATTAAATTAAATTATCAGTTATATGATATTATTCCATGAGAAAAAATTTAAGATTAGGTTTAAAAAATACCATAAATATTTATTATATATATTTTTATTATAAATATTATTATATTTTATATTATCAATATTATTATATATTTTTAATATTAACATTATTATGATTTAGTCATCTATCGAATATCAAAAATACCATAAATACTTATGATATTATGTTATGATAATATATTATCAATATTATTCTATATTTATAATATTAACATTACTATGATTTAGTCAACCTAGCCTAGCATCTCTCGATTATCACAAATACCATAAATACTTATTATATATATTATTATTATATATATTATTATTTTTTATATTATCAAAATTATTCTATATTTATAATATGAACATTATTATGATATGGTCAACCTAGCCCTATCATCTATCGAATATCAAGCAAGTATTACCATAAACCAATTGGAATAGAAACATTTCATTGATATTCTTTTGAAATATATATAACAATGGAATTATCCAAACTCTATAGTTTTTATATAGAATCCATTTCAGTCGAATGGAATGCCTTAATGCATTCTGATCAACGCACACGACAAGAGGAAGCTATCGATTCCTACACCTGCAAACTTCGAGTTGAGCAAAGATTAAAACTTTCCAGGGACACATTGATTTCGTAAACAATTATTGAAGTTTACAAGTTGGGAGAGAAAACGAGGCGGCAGCTGTCGCAAAAGGTTTCGCTTTAGACAGCGATTTCCGCTGGGTGTCAACTGCTTTGCTTCCTTTTCATTTCAGTTTATTTGTATTTTTTTTTTTTTTGGCAACAGCTAAATATTTAAGTTGCCAGACAATTTTGATGGCCAGCTGGTATTTGGGCATAATTTCTGACGCTTTATGCGCATTATGAGCGACAGCGCTGCAGAGGCGAGTCTGAAATGCCTGAACGATGCCAGCAGGTGACATAAAACAAGCCTTTTATGCGACAAGCAGCTGCTGCCGCCTGCAGTTGCCGACACGCAAAGGTAGCCCAAATATATATACATATACATATATACGTTGAGGAATGCGAGCCGGAATGGGGCATCGCGTGAGTCGTGTGAAATATAGTTAGAAAACAAAGCGATTTTGGGCTGGGAGCAAGAGTCAGAATAGGGATTACGTTAGGGGTGGCGGTTGCGGGGGGTTGGATATAATCATTTGTTATTTTCTTGCCCAGCTAAATAAGCGAAAGGCATGCAGGATTAGCGGCTCGAAATGACAGTTGAAACGATCCACGCCGCATTTCAGTGTTTGTCATTTAACGATTGACAGTTGTTGATAAAAGGCCAAATGAAATGGAAACGTTGCGAACAAAGCGAAAGCAGAGCAAAGCCAACTGAATGCAAACAATAAGCAAACAAACAGTTGAGACAACGGCCACAGCACTAAACACCTCCGGGCTGCCAGTGTTGACAGTCGCCATGAAAATGTTAATGATGCGCCGGCCCCAAAAAAAGGTGGGAAATGCCTTAGCCAAAGTTGCCCCAAGAAGTTGTTGCACTTTCTTACACTCTCACTCCCTCCTCTCTCTCCCTCTCTCTCACTCTCTCTCACTCTCTCACTCCTTTGTAGCTCTGTAAGCTATTTATCATTATGACATTGTTTGGCTTTTCGAGCTGATTTGCCTTGGGAGCGCCATCTGCGTCGCCTCAGGTCTCCAAGCTGTTAATCAAAGCGAGCACAAAAGTTGCCAGCAACATTCAGCTGGGGAATGTAGATTTTTGATTCAAATATGAGTGAAGCTCTTTGCACTCGGTTTATCTAGAGAGCAAGAGCATATGTATGTTGAGAGCAGCAGCAGGAGTAGGAGGAGGAGCAGCAGCAGGAAGTCTGCTCAGTTCTTTGTGACTTTTGAATCGATAGAAAATATTTTAATTGCTGCAGTTGCTGCAGTTGAGTTGCCTAAGCAACCCAAGGGCGCAGTTGCTTGGTGATGCAACTGCGGATTTCATTTACAGTTAACCCCTTTCAGTAATAT
>NW_022046003.1:88913-101484 GCF_001654015.2 Drosophila navojoa
ACGTAGGATAACACACCTTATACTTTTCTTCTTTATTATATTTATAAGTACTATACTAGAATAGCCATACATGTTTACATATTATTTATTTATTTCAATTTATCTAGACATTATGTCATTATTATAGGTATTATTTTCATTTATTAATTCAATAAAATTCACTTATTAGTCTAGAATAATGTTCAAATAGTAAACATAGCAGTCGTATATTTTATATATATTGATAACGTTAAGCACTAAGCTAAATAGTTTTATGGCGTATTTTATGTGTTTCAGCAAAATTAGGTTTTCAGTTGACCAACGTATCCTTGGCTTCAGCCATGCCATAGATATAGTCCTGATGAACCAAAATGCTCATGTTCGAGCAATATGGGCAGCAAAATGATGAAATGATTATGTATGATTTTTCTTTCAGCTGTGTCATGCTCCGTTTCTAGCGATGGTTCCTAGTTGACTCATATATATCTTTGGTCTTCCAATACCGCTGATATAGTCCTGATGAACCTAATAGGCCTAAAGCATTGCGAAATGCGCATTGAAATGGCCAAATCATGTTTGATGTCATTTTCAGCTGGGTTCCCTGGGTTATTTTTGATATATAAGGTTTGAAACTCCATGATTCATAACCGAAAAATTTAAGCATTTGAGTTGATATGGTTGCTTAACAGAGCTCTGTATATTCACATTACTAAGAAAAAATCACGTAGCGCCATTGAAACTCAATTTTTAACGTAAATAATACATAAGTACCAGGCGAACAGAAATCACCAGTAGGGCAAAAAATTTTAGTTAACAGTACACTGTTAGCGTAATGTTAACTTAACAGCGAACTAACAGAATTATGTTAAACTAACATAACCATGTTAACTTAACAGTCCTGTAACATAATTATGTTAACTTAACAGGATCCTGTTAATGTGCTGTTAATTAACATTTTTCACCCTGCTACTCATTTCTGTTCGCCTGGTAATTCTGCTGCATTATTAGTCAAAAATTGGCATTTTTCCTTTATCGGCTAAACTTGTCGCCCCCCTAAGATATGCCACAAAATTGTGTAAATAAAGCGCTTATTTTTGACCGTTGATATTTGAATATTGAAACAAAAATTTCCTGTATAGTAAAACCTCGTGAAATAAATAAATGTGTTTTGTTAGTTTATTTCATTTCTATTTTATTGCATATAATTTTAATTTTATATATAACAATTTTTGAATATATTTACGAAATATTACAATTATTTGGATGCGCTTAATGTATTATTAGCTAATTGCATATACTTATATACATATACATATATTAATTATATTGCGTATAATCGACGGAAAATGTGCCCTTTCAGCCCCGTGGTTATCCGACATTGAGGTTCCACCTGAAAATATATATTAAATAAAATTGCGTTATTTGTTTTATTTTATTTTTTAAGCAAGTAAACTAGTATTAGTCGATAATACCCGACAAAGACATAGACTTAACTCTGTACAGATCTTCTTGTAAACCAAGTGTGAGTTTTTCAAAATATGCTTATCATTTATTTTCTATATTCATTATTTATTCTATATTTATTAGATAGTTGTGTATCCTTCACTGACCCTCTCTATCTCTCAGTACTCCCTCTATTTCTGTAAACATTTGTTTATAAACAAAGATTTTCAAAAATAAAATAATATTCCAGTTCTTTTCTAATTATTAACTTATTATAACACATTTTTGTTTTTTATTTTGTTTTTTTTTTTTTTTACTTTTTTTATATTAATTGTAAATTATTTAATTCATAATTACCGAATCACTCTCACAATTGAATTAGCTGCTGTCAGTCGCATTATCGAAGAATCGAGGCTCTTAGCTTGAGTGTTTAGATTAAGTTAAGCTCCCCTATTCTAAGATAAGTTGAACTCAAAGATTTCATCACAATTGAAAATGGATATTTAAATATTTATGGACTTTCGGTTAAATCTAATGAAAGGTATATACAGAGGTTTCAATGCTCGAATACGGGAAACACTCTGATATGTACCTTGTTTTAGATTAGACCGATTCAGTGCGCACTCGAATTGCCAACGTTAACCCGATTCCTTTCATTTCCCATTTCCATTTGCAGATTTGCCCAAGTTTGGAGAACTCTTGCAGAACGTCACCGTGCCGGTTGGCCGTGAGGCTGTGCTTCAGTGTGTCGTTGACAATTTGCAAACGTATAAGGTAAGTCGACTCCTCAAATGGGCGTTTAGTGGGCGTGTCCCATGATAGTTTCGGCAATCCGTTAACAATTAGATGGGCCCGGTGCTCGGCTAGGTGTTGCTCCTAATGGAAATTTGCCGGCGGCGCTGTCATTTCAAACAGTTTACACTTCATCAAATAAAACGTGGCATAGTTTCACTTTGCGTGTGTTTTCTCCACACTCTCTCTCTCCCTTTCTCTCTCGCTCGCTCTCTCTCTGTCTCCTTTTCAGTGTGTGTGCGTGTCGTCTCGTTAAACGCATAATGCGTGCGCCATTTGCGTTGACCCTTTTTCGTAAGGGTTTTCCGTTCAGTTCCAGTTACTTTTCACTCCCCGGCTAACGGAGCACGTTTCAAGACCCTTGGGCGTCACTTTGATTTCGTGACCGACCCCGACAGAGGCCACCAGAAAAACAGCAGAGGCGAACAAAATGTTGCTCAATGAATTGCCGAAAAACGAAAATAGCAAACGGCTGGCCACAAATTTCTGTTAGTCAGCTCTTAGGCCCATTCCCACGAAGGTAGCAAGCAAATGGACCTGGCCAAGGCACACGCAACAAATTGATAATCTTACGGGTTGGCCTGCCGCCCGATGATGATGATATCTTTGGCCAGTCGCCCATCCTCCAATGGTGATTGTGATGCTTATTATGTTGGTAATTCGAAATAATGTTGTTTGCCATTGTTCCTAGTCCATCGTCCGTTGTCCGTTGTCCATTGTCCATTCTCCGTTGTCCGCTGTTTGCTGCTGCATTTAAGCGTACAAATTGAAAGCTAGTGAATTGATGTCTTTCATAACAGAGCGCTATATGCAAAAAGACAACAATATCTCTACCTTATAATTTGAGCGCTCTACAAGGTCTACCTTAGACCGGAATACATTTAACTGAGAGCTCCTAAGTTCTCAATGTTGTTCGGTTGTCCATGCCCAGCTTTAAGTGCTCCAGACTGTATAGTATTGATATCTAAGCTATGCAATAAGGAATACTCAAAGCTTGACTTAGTTCATTTTCCTTTTCCATTTCCGTTTTTTATTTTAAATTTAACATAGCACAACTTAAAGCTAAAACACTTATTACATCAGAGCCCCACTCACTCATTAGCCAAAGCGTTGGCCGCCTTTCGGCGACATTTTTGGTGTCTTTGGGCTAATAAATGAGCTTGGGCCACGCTAGCGGGGCATTAACTTTGCACCTAGAGCAAGTCGAGCGTTTTAGTTTCATAATTTTGTATGTGTATTTATTTCCCTTTGTGCAGATTGCGTGGCTACGTGTCGATACCCAGACGATTTTAACGATACAAAATCACGTCATAACCAAAAATCATCGCATGAGCATTACTCACGCCGAGAAACGTGCTTGGATACTGCGTATACGTGATGTCAAGGAGTCCGACAAAGGATGGTACTAAACTAACTTTACACGACTATAAAACTCTATATACTTTAAATATCATATATATACATATATATATTTCACATCCTTATATGATAGTTATAAATTATAGATAAAAACGAGCACATAACCATTTAAACTGCACGGATATGAAATTGATTTTATGAGCCCAATTTTTTATTTATGTATAAGATATATTTATGTATTTTTTTTATTTATATTAGCACTGGTAAAAATTTGTTTAAATTAGAATTTAAAAATTGAAAGTCTTAAAAATATCTATTTAAAAATTTAATTCTTTGTATATTGTACTGTGAAAAAACTTTCCTGGATGAAGAATAGTATATAGCTTAGATAAATTAGCATGTATTATAATATATTTTTGTATTTTAAAGTACTCTACTTAAAATATCTGAAAGCTTTTGGATTTGCACAATATTAATAAAATTTATAATTATTATACCAGAAAAAACAAACGATAAATTTAAAATATTATTATTATTGCTTAACTTGTTTTATTAGGTACTAAGAATTTTTTTTATTTAATTATTAGCTATAGTAGAATATTTAATGCAAAAAACTTATTTTTTTTTTGTTTTTATTTTAATATTTCTACATATAAATTTGTGTTTTATATATAATTATGTAATATTAATTTTATTATTGTGTTTTAATATATGTATACACACATATATATATTTTTAAAAATGTAACAATTAAGACAAAAACATAACATTTTTTTTTTTGCATATTTTCCTCCTTTTTTTAAATTATATTTAAGACTTTGTAGCAAGCAGTTTTTGGTCCTCTTTTATTTTCCTTGAATATTTTATGAAAATAAACACATTCTTTTAGTGATATGCTCATTATTTTTTAGATACGCCTTAACTTGATCTAACATGAATTTCTATGCTTTTTATTGTTTTTATTTACATTTTCTTTTTTTTTTAATTTTTTCCCATATATTAAACTGCTGCCATTTGCGCTATGCAGTTCGTAGTTTTTATTTACACAGCGTTTTACGATCATGTTTATTTCATATTTATGTTCGCATTTTGCCATAAAATGCTTTCACGCATGCCTTCTTATCGGAGCTCGCTTCGAGCTTCGAGTTTTTACAAGCCGAGACATGGAAACAGCGAAGTTGACTCACATGAAAAATCCTTTACAACCCGCAGGTATATGTGCCAAATAAACACGGATCCGATGAAGAGTCAAGTCGGCTATTTGGATGTTGTCGGTGAGTAAACAAAGTGCCTTAGAGGCGTATAATTTACAGCAGCTAGTTGAGTTGCTGGACGACCAGTTCGTACTCTACTTTTATTAGAAAAAAAAAAAACAAAAAAAAAAAAACAACACCAACAACAGGAGCCCTCACTCATCCAGCAAAATTACACGTACATTAACTTTTTGGGGCGAGTGTGGGGCAGAATTGAATTGTTATTTGTCTGGGCGTTCAGTCGATCGAATTGACGCCCACGACTTGTGATAGTTTTTCTCTCTTTTAGTTATTTTGTTTTTTCTCCACAAATTGCGCTAATTGCTCAGCCAAGTGGCGAGTGGAGTCGTTTAGGTGTTCCAATCGAGAGTCGGCAAAGTTGTGCACAACTTTCAACAACCTCACGATTGAGTCTAATTGCTGCGCTTCAAAGGGGCGAACGCTTTGCAAACTATTGGCTAATTGAGTTAGCCGGCGCTTTAAGCCGAGCATAAGGGCGTTTTTTTTTTTTTTAAGCGGCCTTACTTTTCACTTAGCCAGCACATTAGTTAGCTGTCTCTCTCTCCCACTCCTGTGCGCCCGATTGAGACAATGAACAGTCGGAAGGCACCTGGCCCAGGCCAAAGTGAAAGGTAATGAAACAATTTACATGCTACGTGCTGCCTCGATCTCTCTCTCTCTCTCTCTCTCTCTCTCTCTTTATATTAATACATATATATGTATATGTTCATTTCCATGTCCGTTTCTATGCCCGTGTCCGTGCCTGTGTCCATGCCTGTCCATGTGCCCACGTTAATTATTCAGCTGGCGTACAAAAACCTCAGAGGAGACAAGCTCAGCGTCGGATCCCAGACAGATTTTAAATGAATATGCCGCCCCCAAGGCATGGTTAGGTCTCTGGTCGGGTCTCTCTGGCTTGCTTTGCTTGCCGTTTCGTGCCGGGCCTCGCCCCACTCATTTGCCGCCCGAAAACCGCGGCATTTTACTACGGTCGTAAGTAACCACTTTGGTTGATTGTGTTTTCATTGATGTCGAAACACATTATGTGCTGCCTACACAGCGCGAAATTTGTCAGTTCGCATAGCAACAGTTACAAACTGTGTCAGCATTTTACAGGCTCCCTTTTTTTTGTTCAGTGCCACAACCGCTTTACACCCAAATGAACAAAAGTTGGCAAGCAAATCGAGTGGGTCAGAGGCTTTAAAGCGGTTCACAGGAAAGTGCGCGACTTTATGTAGCATACTTTTTGAGCGCTCTGTGCATGAACTCAATTGGGGAATTGAACTATAAAGCACAAGTATTACGGCACGTAATCATTGCTTAATTATTGATGCCTTTATGATTTTTTGACATATTTCCAAGCGCATCGCATTGCAGAGCATTAAAAGTGTTAATTGTTAAAAACATTTTTTTAAATTTCTTAAAATTCTTATTGTCAACAACATATAAATTAAAAAAAAAAATAAATAAAAAATTATAAATAAATAATTAAAATAAAAAAATAATAAATGTTAAATAAATATTTAACAATAATAATAGATAATTTTAGAAAATATATATACCAAAAATATAAAATAAATATGCACAATTGTATTAAAAATTAAAATTTCGAAATATTTTGAAAATAGATCAAATTAATTATTGTAGGCACATGAAATATTTTTAAATATTTATATATATTTTTTGTACTTTGTACTTTTTGTACTTTTTAATGACAATAATTTTTTCCTCTGGGGCGCTTGCGAGTTAGCAGGAATATGTATATAATTCTACAAAAATAATAATAATTAAAAAAAAAATAAATAAAATAAATAAATAAACAGCCCAGCGCACGGCTTGAATTATCTACAAGTCGCATAAAAAATAACACATATCAATTGCAAATACAAATTTTTTACTCAATTAAAAGCTAGAATAATATTTTATTAGCTCAAAAAAACAAAAAAAAAAATTCTTCATGTCATTTCCTAAACAAATGAATTGCAAACAGCTAAAATTGTTCAATTTACGCAAACTATTAGCTAAAAAAAAAAACAGAGTTAGAAAATATTTGTCTAATAAATATTTCGTATATAGCCGAGCGCACAGCAAAAGGATATACATATATATATATTTGTTATTAGACCCGCTCGCGTTGGAAATCAAATAAAATGTATGGCTAAAAGAATCGAATGAAAAATATGAAAGCAAGCCACAGAGGCATAAACCATATGGCTTTGTCCGGACAATGCCTTTAACGCCATAAGCAAAACATCAATTGGCAAAATATATTGTTTCGAATAAATAATTCAATGGCTCGCTGGCTGGCTACAAAAACAATCAGCGGCACAAACAACTAGCTGGGCGACAAAAACAAAAGCACTACAACTTTAACAAATAAACACGAGCAGAAACAAAAGCTAAAAAAAAAAACAAAAAAAAAAAAAACTAAAAATATTCTCAAATAAAATGAAAAGCAAAATGTGTCCACAATTTTTTATGAACGTGAAATTTGTTGTCCATTTTCGGTCAGCTTTGATGCATGACAGTGGAGGAGGCGATGGCCATTGCTTGATTGCGCCCCCTCTTCCCCTTAGACTGCGACTGTGTTTGTGTCTGTGTCTGTGTTTATTTGTGTGTCCGTCTGCCTGTCTGCCTGTCAGAGGAGGAGCTCAGCCAAGTGGGCGCATTCAAGTGGAAAAGCTGTGAAAGTGTCAAAACGACGCTGGGTGGGCACATCGAAACAGGATTTGTTGACTCAGTGCATGGCGTAAAATGTTTGAAAAATGGCATTTTAATGCATCGAATTTACAACTGACAGCAGCGCAGAGTATCTCCAGAAGCTGTCTCTAGCATCTCTAATTTCCATAGCAAGTCCGGCACAAGAGAGAGATCTCTGCTCAGCTTAAGCGAATAGAGTTAAGAGTTAAGCGCAATTGTGGTGCAGCTGCATGAATAACTTTACGAGTCATTAGTCAGAGTAGCTCTATAGATGTCGTGAATGCTTTGATACTCACTTAGTTAAGGCTCAAGACACTCACAATTGAAAGGTGCATCGTAGCTATATGGAGCTCATGAATGTTTTTAAATTAATTTATGTTAGTCTGTTCAGGCATTCACAATTGTAAGGCGAGTCACTGTGTGATAGAATGTCAGAGACTAAGGACATTTAGAAAAAGGTCATATTAATTTAGTTAGTCTCTTCAGTAACTCACAATTTAAAGGTGAGAGTATGCAAGAGACTCTGCGTAGCTGCGGACAGGACTCATGAATTTTTTTATATCAATTGAGTTAGCCTCTTCAGACATTCACTTCAACATAACATAAGAGACTAAGTCTAGATTGCATACAGCCATGCATGATGAAGTATTAATTTAGTTAGTCTCATCGGCTATGAAATCACTTTAAGTTATAATGCTGCTTACCGATAGGACTTGATTATAAAAGAATGAGGATTGAATTAATTTAATTGAACTCATTCCAAGTGATACAGATTTTATGGTTTAATATCCATATAACATTAAAATCCATAGAAATTAAAAAAAAAAGATATTTTTATATATATATAATAAATAATATATATGTATATAATATTAGTATTAGGAATTGTTTCCAACGTCAAAAAAAAGGAAATATAATTAATTGATTTCTAGTGGTAAATAAAAAATTATATGACGTCCCTTTTTGGAGAGGACGTATAGATTTCATATATCATAATTGCTCAAAGTGTCATCAAGTGTTTCTCTCTTTGATTCTTACTTTACTCTTCAGCGAGATCGGCTCACAAATCTGTCGATTTTTCGGCTTTCCATTCCCAGTTCTCTTGCATATCGTGCTCGATAGGCTCATAAACAGCGAACGTCAGTGTGAATGTGTAGATATGTATAGGAAAATGAAGACTGTTTACAAAGATTTTTTTCAGAGGGAGTGTGCATGTTCTTTTATTTTTTGTGGAACTCCGAAGTAGAGCGTGTACGCTCAAAGCATTTAGAGTTCCTTGAAAATCATATTACTGAGCAATCGATTGCGCAGTTTATCATGAAATTCGCAGAAAGCGAATCGAAATAAGCAAAAATTAACAACATCTCGTACGTATTGAGAATCCTTTTTTTTTTTTTAATAATACTTTTTTCCCTTTGCCCTTGGGAACTAATGTTATTTAGTTTCTTTTATTTATATATTAATTTAGCATAATAAAATAAAATAATTTATTATTATTAATATAATATATAAAGAAAAAAAAAAGACAAAGCGTCAAATACAATTAGGCACTCAGTATAGCAAATATTGTCATTTATAAAATGTATTAAGATTAATGCCTAATGCCAGTGTACATATATGGTATAATTTTGTTATCACTGCCTAAGGCAAGAGCCCAATTTGAGCGCAGTTGGAATTAATTTTTATCTTTCATCACATTTCGCTTCATTTCATAAATTATCACCCACTGAGCCACAGCGGCGATAAAAACGTTTTGCCCCACACCTTTGGGGCGGCTCTTTGTGTTCGAGGCGAGCGACAGGGCCAGCAGAGCCCATTACGGCCAAGTCAACAGGCGCTGTGCGGCCTACTCAACTTGTTCAACATGACGTATACGTAATGCGTGAGTGAATGTGAATGTGGGTGAGCGCGTGTGGATTGAGAAAGCAAAAAGTACATTTTGTAAAACATGCCCATCATTGTTTACACGAAGACTTTTAAGATTCGATGTGTAGACGACTTGTGTCATAGCTGAGAGGAGCAGCTCCCCCTCTCTTCGACTCTTTCCTTTAGGATTCTTTCAATAATTTCTTGCGGGCTAATAGTGTAATATAGATTTGGCCAAATTACTGCTGTTGAAAACTGCTCTTAAGTGCTCCAGTCATAAAATGCACATTTCGTACCGCTGCCTCATTAAGTGGCCAGCAAACAGTCTCCTGCCATGCCCACTCCTGCCTGCCCATTGCTTGCCACTGTCGTTCACTTCTCTTTTTGGCAAGTGAAAAATTGTCAAGCGTGAAATTATAATTAATTGCCAAGTAACACCAGAGACTGGCACGCACAACAGACGACAGGTCCGGATCCGGGTCCGGGTCCGAGCTTGGTCTGACTCCGTGTCCCAGTCCCTGGTCCTGTCGCTCTCCCTCTCTCTCTCTCTCTGTCTCTCTCTCTGTTGGCTGGCAGACAACTCTCGCTGCATGTAAATGTCAAAAATGGGAACAAGCGACGTGTCCTTGTAGGATATGCATGAGTCCCTCATTCACTTTGTGCAGCGCCCAAAACTTGTTGAAGATGTCGCAGCTGCACCAGACTTTAATTGCACAAATGACTGTTTATTGAAGTTTTGGCCATGGCGCAACATTTTGTGGCAGAAAGCCGAAAGTAAATTAAATAAATCTCAACATACACATAATATGATTTGTCTTGTGGAAATCTCTATGAAGTCTACTACAGCTGCTGCTATATGACAGCCAAGGTTGTTATTAGAGTTGAGTAACAGTAAAGTTTTATTTTATTATTAATGTTTTAGTTTTTGAATTTAGGAAAATACTCAACGTTTTAAGTGTTTATGCAAAATTTATAAAAATCAATTATGGCCCCAAAAACAGTTAGACAGAGTAGCGACAATTTGTTAAAAGCCTGATGGAAATTAAGCCACTCAACGAAAATTCTTTATTGCATTTTCTCTCACTCACATGTCACCAATAACAACAACAACAACAACTGTAAACCAACCAAATAACCAACCAACCAACGAACAATGTCAACAACAACAACAATGAACAAACACTGCTGCTGCTGCTGCTGCTGCTGCCAACTGCTGACACCTGGCGAACAATTCATGGACTCCATTGCAACGTTGCACGGCCCACGTGGCGTATGAATAATATGTCGCTTGTAACTGTTGCCATAACTATCTGTGTGTGTGTGTGTGTGTGTGTTTGGATACACAGTGCCACCAGACATACTGGACTATCCCACCAGCACGGACATGGTCATACGCGAGGGGTCAAACGTAACCCTCAAATGCGCCGCAACCGGGTCGCCAACGCCAACGATAACCTGGCGACGCGAAGGTGGCGAGCTGATACCACTACCCAATGGAGCTGAGGGTAAGTACAACTACCTCTCTCTCTCTCTCTCTCTCTCTACGTGTGTGTGGGTGCCTGCATTTGCACGCTGCATGCATGACAAATGGACTCTGGCGAAAGATTCTGCGGCTCACCATGTAAATTATTTGCCCCACTGTCGAAGTCAAACAAAGACGCGTGTTTTCTTCGCATTAAGTTGCATGAGCTGCGTTTTAAAGCAACTTGCAACTTGAATGTTCTTTGTCAAGTTTTTTTTTGTCAAGTTTTAGTAAGCTTTAAGACTTGACTATTGCAGTTTATATTATATACAGATAATATATTTCCTTATGTCAATTTTTAGTCTTTAATTATTAATTATTATTTATTATTATTATTTAAATAATAATTATTATTATTTAAAAAAAAAATATAAAAAAAATTATTAGGGAAGAATAATTTCTAAAATTGTGCGATTAACAGATTTTAATATGATAGCCCATAAAAAATAATTTTTAAAATTTAAATTCATGCTACTTTTTATGTGTTTGTTTTAAATGATTCGATTTCTTAGAAAACTTTTAATGGAGTTTTCGCATCTACATACACATATGTATTTTAAATCAAAAACTATTACTAAGGAAATCTTCATGCGTAAGCAATTAACTCCCTAACTTAATTGAAGTTTACTGCAAATCATATATATTTATAGAATAGAAAATATATACCTTATATGATAATAAAAAAAGTATTATATTTATAAAAATAAATACACTTTTTTTAGTTATTTTTTATTTTTACTTTTTAATTGTTATTGGAAGAATTTTATATTTTCTTCATTAAATAAAATCGATTTTCTGTTTCAATTAACTTGTAAATTAAACTTTAAGCATTTCGAAAATATTTTCGATATTTTACGTCAAACAATTATTGAATTTTTATACATTTTTGTATAGAAGAAAATTTATTCTTTGATATTTAATAAAAAAAAAAAAAAAAAAAAAAAAAAAAAAAACACACACACACAATGAGGTCTTTTAGCATCTGGAGTCAACTTTTTGGTTATGAGTTGCAATAATTTAACAATTAATTTTCAATATTATTTTATTTAAAATGATGTTTTAAAGCTCGTTTTATTTTAAATGACCTATACGATTTTCTATAGCAAATCTCTGTTTTGTCAAATGATTTTTATTTTCTTACTACATATTTACAAATATTAAAGAAATATAGTTCTGCAATATATTAAATAGACTGCAGCCACAGAGTTCTCGTCAGTTCTGTATTCAGCAGACTGAAACATAGACTCCAGAGTAGCCCGAAAATAGTCAACTCTGCTATTTGATGCTTATCAAACCACATGCAGTGGATCACATACTCGATTGAGTGCATTAAGGCTGGCCAACAATGTGCCGGCGATAATGTTTGCTAACGTATGACAGGTGCCTGAGTCGCAACGTGCAATGAGCCATTCCAATTCACATGTCCAACCGCACACACACACACACATCCAGCTAGTGTGTGGTGGTGGCAAATGAAACATTCATTACAGCCACTTGGCCAAATCGATAAATCGGTCAGCAAGCAACGATTTTGTCTTGAACCCATAAAATGCCAATGTGCAGCAAAAGGCAACCGAACAATTTTGAGGCCGAGCCAGCTAGGAAGTACATATATTTAGGTGAGAGCTCGAGCCAATCACACTGCGTATTCAGAGAG
>NW_022046003.1:122293-134466 GCF_001654015.2 Drosophila navojoa
AGTGCTTAAAATCATCTCTCTAATCATCTCTTGGCTCATTTTGTACTTCCAGCCTCTCGGGCGACAATGTTTTTGGGTTTTCGATGACTTGACAATTGCTTAAACTATATTTACTCTATGTTTATGCTCGTAAGCAAGGCCTTGCCATAGTGGCTTGCCCACTCACCTTATCTGAGTGTCTATCTCATTTTTTATCTGATTGCTCTATGCGCACCTGTTCAGGCCACTTCTGTTTATATCTACTGCTAAAACTTTTGTCTAGTCTGTCTAGGCCTTTATGACATTCGCTTTATAATGCGTAATTATCTCAATTCACACCCCTTTTAAGTGTAGCCCAGCTGACACTGTGTTTCATTTTACCTAATATTATCTTAACCACTCTCTGGCTTTCTCTCTTCTCCTCCCGCTTTCAGAGACTCTCCGCAAATATCCGGCGCTGGCGTCTCTCACCCGTGTTCCCTCCGAGGACTACAAAGTGCCCGGCGATGAGGCGAATATAGTGCTGGAGCGTGGCGTGAGCGTGCATATACCGGTGCGTGCTATACACTACGATCCGGAGTACTATCCGGAGCCGCACGAGTTCCGTCCGGAACGCTTCGAGGTGGCCGCGCTGCAGCAGCGCCACCCCATGGCCTTCCTTGGCTTCGGCGATGGTCCGCGCAATTGCATTGGCCTGCGCTTCGGACGCATGCAGGTGAAGGTGGGGCTCATAACACTGCTCAGCTCCTACCGCTTCCTGCTGCCCGCCGATGGCTCCAGCAAGCTGATCATTGGCAACAAGAACTTTTTACTGATACCCGACCAGGGTATCAGGCTGCGTGTGGAGCCACTTGCTGTCTAGCCGCTTAGTATTACAAGTCGCGACGAGTCTCAATAAAGCGATTATCAATAAACAGTAATAAAAACCGAGACAATGCTAACAGTAGACCAAACAAATGCTGCATAAACAAATTCTGCGAAACTGAGAGCTGCTGTCGCCTGCTGTTGCATAGTTGGCAAATTTCAATCAAAGCTGTTGCGTTCGGCGGTTTGAAAGGCGATTGAAAGGCAAACCAAAATTTATAGACGCCGCAGAGCTCAGTTGCCATCCACGGGCTGGCCAACAGCTGCTCAGTCGACGCCAGCCGACACCGACGACACCTCTAGCCACTAAATCACACAAATGACACCTAAACACACACACACACACATATATATATACAGTGTGAGTGAGAGAGGGGGTGGGGGAGTCAGGCTACGTGAGCTGATCAACAAGCAGGACGGCGCCTCACTTGATGCACTGCTTATACCTGCAGCTATTGGTTGCCGAGGTGTGCATGTGCATGTGCATGTGTGTGTGTGTGTGTGTGTGTGCCGTCCACATAAATCCAAACATTTACAATATTTTGCTAATTAGCAGAATATGTGTGAATAATGAATGCACTTCATAAGCTACAGCTGAACAAAGAGATGGAGGCAGACTCAAGCAGCAAGAGTGTGTGAGAGAGAGAGCGAGAGAGAGAAGGGGAGAGGCTGATAAGGGGAGTTGGAATGGGTGCATGGATGCTATGGTAGGTGTCATATTTAATTTATGACTGCATCCGTGTGCGAGCAGCGGTCGATGCAGGCAGCATGCACATTTGCTCATTTTAGCGATTAGTTAAGGAAGCAGAGTGTCAATTGCAAGTGCAAGTGAGATAGACAGATAGAGAGAGAGAGAGAGAGAGAGAGAGAGAGAGAGTCTCTTAGCTACTGTTGCACAATTTCAGACATGTGAAATAATGTACGTGGCATTAATCAAAAGCAGGCAAAGGCAAAAGGTTTGTCGCCAGGTTGCGGATGTGTGAGTGAATGATACATAGGTAAGAATTTGATTGATTTAGAGACGGAGAGTGAGACAGAAACAGGGAGGGGAAGAGAGAGTGAAATAGTAAATAACTAGTTGACTGATGACTGATATCTGCTGACTGATGTCTGATGACTGAGGCCTGATGACTGATGATTGATGACTGATGATTGATCGCTGATGTTTGATGATTGATCTGTGATAACTGATGATTATTAAATAATGACTGATAACTAATGACATGACTGATGCTGGATGATAGGTGATTAATATTTCCAATGAATTATGATTGATCAACGATGACTGATGAGCATGGTTTATGGTTGATGATTGATGACTGATGAGTGGTGGGTGATAGCTGATGATTTAAGACTGATGATTGTTGATTGATGATAAAAACATAAGACTGATAATTAAAATCTAATGACTGATGACTTATACCTGATGCTGATTGATAGCTGATGAATATATATCTGATAGTGAATAGCAGATGGCTGATGATTAATGAGTATTAATTAATTACATATGACTGAGACATTATTGACGTCTGGTAACTATCAGTTAATGACAGATGGATATTTAAACAGATGGCAAGTGACAAAATTCATTCGCGCAATAACTTATTATCTGTCTAATCAACAATTATGACCAAGACTAATCATACTGACTAAAAACAGTTGCTTCACTAGCCAATGACACGACGAAAATCACAAAAATATGCATCGCAATACTCAAAACCGATTTTGTATAATCACATCATATTATATAAAACACATTATTCTTGAATAATTACTTAAATATTTCGTTCATTCCATGCATAAATTTATGAAGTTAGCTCTGAGGATAATTATTGTCACTTATAAGGAACGCATGCCGACTTAGAAATAATATTTTAGCAAATAAATATCAAATAATTATATGAATTGATTATATACTTACAAGTTTAAATTCATTGCACTGATAAATATAGTTGCTTGCCTTTCAGATTAAATTATTATTAATATTTTATAATTTTTTGTTTTTCAATTAATTTATAATTGATCGCAACAGATTTAATAGTGATTGGCATATGTTGAAGGACACCTTGAATATGCATATGAGCAAGTCGAAAAAGAACTTCAGATCGTTGCCAACGCACTTGAAAATCCTGGCCATCAGATGGAGGCACAGGCTAAACAGGATTATTGCTAAGTAAAACAGCTCCATCTGGAAGGGAACCGATTCGCGAGGCGACTGCTGAGCAACTGATCGACGTTTGCCTGGCGTGGGCTTTATTTAACAATAATTGATAGCAAGCTATGACTAATTGACGATCGAACGGATAATTGCTGAGCGAAGGTTTTTCAGTATGAGAGAGAGAGAGAGAATAGGAGAGCGCGATGAGTGGTAAAAGAAGTTACTCTTAAGCTGGAGAGAAGTCGACTTGAAATACATATATGTATATAAATATATGTGTATATATATGTACATATAAATAAATCTGTATATCTCTGTATGTGGCTCAGCTTTGTTCGAGTCTGCGTTTTTACTCTTTGTGCAAAGCTAGACTTCTTTATAAATATATTTTACTCTTAAGGCTTCTAATTTATTATGACGATGAGCCTCCTCTCTTATCCTAATTTCTTGTATTCTAAATTATTTCAATGTAATAATTATTTATATTTATTATTTATTTATATATATGTGACTATTTATTGTTTGTTTTACATTATTTTTTTTATCATATTAAATTAAATTAAAAATTAACAACTGAATCTCTTTTATTTCTATTTAAAAAATATTTGTATATGCATAAATAATCTGAAACTATTATATATGCCAATTATGAAATTAAAAATTGTTACATTTTATTTCTATTTCTAATGAATAAAAAAAATATAAATCATTTCGCATCGAAATTAATAACTTACAAATATTTAATGTTCTTTAAATTACTTGATTAAATACATACATGAAAAAAAATGGTATATGTGTGTATATATTTATAACAATGTATATATAAAATACAATTATAGTATCTTTGTGTCAGCTGCAATAATTCAATTTTATTTTAAAGATGTGTGAATTTTGAGGTCACCAAAAATAAACCATTTAAAAGAACTACGCAGATTGAAATAATAAATAAATAACAGTTACAACTCTCTCAAAAATATAAATGTTATAATTTTGCTACTTTTTGGATTGAAGCATTTGAGCCGTGTTAATGTAATTCGCTTGGCTGACACTATTTGATGGAAATATCTTGTTTTATGCACTTTTAATTGCCAATTTCCGGCTTACGGGCGAAATGCCGTCAGGGCTGTGCCAATAATTCAGGCTAACTTTGTCTATTAAATGCGGCGCATCGTAAAAATGCAAAAGCGAGAATTTAGTTATAATTTATTGAAGCTCCACGTTGACTTCCATGGCCCAGCTCTGGCATGGCCCAGCCAAGCGATCAGCCTTTGCATGTTCATCCGCAATTACGGGGGCTGGGAACGAGGGGGAGCTGGATTGTGGGAAGTGGGGAAAGGTGCTGCTGCAGCTGTTGTCGTCGCATCCAACACACAAAACGCGGAAGCGAGTGAAAAGCAATTATCAGGTGTCAAAATTTATATTAGTCTACGCCGAAAAAGGGACCAAAACACAAAAAAAAAGGAAGAGGAGGAATGTATGAGACGAAAAGGAAAAGCAAGGCAATAGAGGAAAAGTTGCCAAGGAAGCGAAAGAAACTTGACGCCTCAGGACTTCACAGGCGAAAAATGATTTGTGGCGCAAGTGCATTGGCACGCAATGCAAAGCCAGGACTCGAGCCGCTCCTGGCGAGCGTGGAGCGCCGAGGACAACAAGGACGTGGAGTGTGGGAACGCGCGCTCGGATATCCTTTTCAACATTTTCGCTTCATAACAATCATTTTTACGCTGCAGACATTTTTTGTTTTATTTCTGCTCTTTTGCTTTTTTAGTTTCGGTTTCTGTGTTTTGTTTTCCATTATTTATTGGCCATGTGCGTGTGCTGTGTGAAAATGATAGGCTAACCAAGGCGCGCAGGTGGGCGTGCGGGGGTGCCGCTTTGATTAGCCACCTGCCCGACCCGATCCGACCCGACCCTTCAGCGAACTAGAGCTGATATATGCGCGCAATTAAGCGGGCAAATGAGACGGGCTCGACGGGCGACTCTAGCAACTCCAGGCCGAGCAGAGCCTGACACAATCTGGTACCGTTATTGAAAAGTGCCAGCAAGGTGTAACAAAGTGTGTGACTGTGTGCATGTGTGTGTGTGTGTACCTAACGCTTAAAGTTTGTTTTTGAGTTTTGATAGTTGCGGCTGCCTGCAGCTGGGCATAAAATTAATTAAAAGCGTCAAATAAAAAATATAGCATGCTTATCGGTGGCCTAATGAATATATTTTCAATAATAACTCACCTGGCTTAGTTTTACAATATTGAATAGACTTTACATCGATTGCGTTAAGCTAGAAAATTAAATATTAATTAGTATATTGAAAGATGAAGGAGTTTATGGTTTTAAAGCTAGTATAATTAAGTTTTATTTTTTATTAATCTGTAATTCACTTCCTTTATATATTTTACTTTCAAAACATATTTTAATCTACTCTATTATAGTTCGTTAATAGAATGAAAGCATTAAATAATAAAACGATTTACTTTATTTATTTATTCAAAACAAAAAAATAAAAAATTAGCAAACCCTATTTTTATATAAAAATAATCAAGTAATTAAGAAAAATTCAATCATGTTTGCAACAAATTTTAGCTGGTTTTTTAGCAGCTGTGCCGCATGTCAATGCCATGACCAATGACAATCAATTTCTGCTTAACACGCACTCGCCAGCAGCAACAACGACAAACAACAAACTCACACATATTCAGAGCTCACGTTGTAAGTATTTTACACACAGATACACACACACACACAGTCGAAATTCATTCATAAATTCGCAAATGCCGCTCCAACGTAAAATAAGCAGAGCAAATTTCCCACAAGAGCGGCCTTCAATTCAATTCGCATTCAATGCGAGCTTCGTGAGCATTTCAATCGTGGTGAATTTCAGCAGCAACCCCCCATTGGATAATGCGCCTCACTCACACACTCGCTCCCACTCACACGCACGCAGCGAGCATTACAAATAAACCAAAAGTTAGAAAAAAAAAAGGAAAACGTGAAGCGAGCGCCCTGCCAACAAAAAGCCAAATAAAATGTAGCCAGCAACAACAAAAATCACAGTTGTCTGATTCGTTCGCGACGCAACTGCCACCGGTAAAAGCCATCCTCTCCCCCACACTCGCCTCAGCCAGCCGAACAACACCCAAGCTGCTCGAGCCTCGAGTGCCGTCATACAGCGCGACCACGACGGCAACACGACGACGAGGACACAAACGATTTGCTGCCTCCCATTCACATGTCTTCGGCTCGCTGCCGCGTTGCTTCGTGCTCGACTCGTGTCGCCTGCCAGTTTCAGTCTGACGACGACGTTCGTGGCGAGCGGTTGTGTAGCAATCGAGTGTGTCCCGGCGCGAATAACTAAACTAGAAACTCTCGAGTGATTCACGTTCGCAACAGTTTGTTGCACTGACAAAAACATGTTGAAAGATAAATGTGAATTATAAGTGTTACGGTTGCAATGTGAACTAAAAGCGCTTGAGTTTAAATCAAAAATAATAATACGCGAAATCCCTGAGAACATAAACAATTTATGAAAATGTTCTTCAATTGCTGGCATAATTAATAAGTAATTAACAACAAGTTGCATAAATGCATTGCAACAGGGAACGAGCGTAGCATACAACAACAAGTACTAATAGGAACAACAATCAGGTTTAGAGCACGCTAGCGTTTCGCTCGCGTGTTTAGACGCGCATCAGCTGCAGACGCGCGCGTTTTTTGCCGCTTGTTGGCAATTTAGTGGAGGCGAATGCTCTGCTGCGTGTTTACTGTAATTATATTTAAAAACTAGAAAGAAAGCAAGAAAGATGAAAAACTAAAGCCATGTTATTTATGCCAGTACTTATAGTTGGCCTAGCCACACCCACCCAAACACACACGCACACACTCTCAGCCCAAATGGCTGGAGACGGTCAATGGTCAGAATAGTCGCGCTCCTGTTGTTGTTGTTTCGTGGCTGAACGCGTGTTTTTGATGTGTATATGAAATATGAAATTTGCCTATAAATGTGTCTGGCACTCTGGCCATGTTTATTGCCTGCCCCGGCACACACAGACACACACACACTTAGACCGTACTTACCGCCTGTGGCATGTGTTGCATAGTTTTAGGCGTGCACAATTGCAATTGCATATTTCATGTTGGCTGCAATTTAAAGTTCATTGATATCCATAAACCGCACTCGCTAACGAAGCCGGCAAATGGCTAACGACATATCTCCAACAAAACATCACAAACACACACACACACAGACAGATAGAGACAGAGCGAGGGACACTCTAATGTATTATACATGCTGCCACATTATTACAACATTTGTTGCAAAATATGTTTGCCATAGATTTTTTCTTTTTTTGTTTCGTTCGTTCGTTTGTTTGGTCATTCCCTCTCGAACTTTGGCCATGTTTGGCCATGGGTCTCTGGCACTTTTTGTGTCATTTGCATTTTGCATAAAACTTTGTCTGCATTCGACTGCTGTGTTTTTGTTGCTGCTCTTGTAGCTATCGAGTTGATTGCGATCACATTTGATTCGATTTCGAGGGTGTCGGCGGCAGCTCAGGTGTGAGGCCGTGCTGCAAAGGAAATGTGATTTCCCAAATACACAACAGATTCGCCCCGTTTGGGCCAACATGTGCCAATGCCTAATTCAATTACAGAAAACCAACAAAACTCATTTCACTCATGCATTCCATGTTCCATTTACAAATAGATGTTATTTAGATTCATCGAAATTTCCATGAAAGATGTGAACTGTAACTGTGTTGGACGAATATATAAAATTAAACAGATGTAAATAACATGGCAAAATATTGATATATCTTAGAAATTGCAACACTATAGGGTTCATACAGAATATGATGTTGCTGCAATGAAATATACTTGTTATGTTGTATACTTTATATTTGCGGTATATTATTTTATATTCTATTAATTTATTTTATTTATTTTTAATTTTTTTTTTTTATTAACTAATATAATAATTAATATATAACATATATTATTGATAATTAATATATATTTTTTTTATTTTTAGTTATTTTGTGTATTTCTATTGGTGTTTATTTACTAATGTTATCAATAATAATAATGTGTAATAAATTAAGAACAATACATTTTTCTATTGCAAGTGGAAAATATTAGTAGGCTATTTATGTTTTCATGCAATATACGCTATAAAGCTGCAAGACAATAAGATCAAACATCTTGAATTAATTAATAAAAAAATTAACTTTAGTCTCTTAAGTAGGCCCTATTACAGTTCCTCTGCAAGTAGATTTTTTTTTTTTTTTTTTTTATTATCAAAATTTATACAATAATATTTAAAATAAATTTTGGCATGTCTTAATGTTAACACTACTAGGCTATAAGATTCTTTCTTTTCTTTGCCTATGCTTAATAAAATGTGCTTGAATTTCAATGGGACACTGACTTTAAGATCTGCCTATAAACTCGTGGAGCCCTAACACCTAAGACAGATATACCATATATTAATATGGTACGATAGATATGATGACAACACTAGAAGCTTTACATTATATCATATTGAACTATATCTTGTGATATTCACAAGCTTAAACTCATCTTTCCTTAAAAATTATCTAAATTCTAAAATCAAATTTACTGATCAGAGCACGAGTTAATAAGGTCACTCAAGAACAGCGGACTCTGAGCTAATTTGCTAAGCTATTGATTATGAATGACTAAACGACTCTCAGCTTCATGAACACGAATGGTTAATGCTTGACTAAGTAATCAAACGAGCGAGGGGGATTTGCAGTTACATAAATACCAGTAAGCACAGGCTGTTATCATTAGATAAGGGCAATACTGTTTTCGACTACATTTGGTGCCATCAAATGGAATTAATTAAGATTTGTTCTGCAATGGAATTTAAAAAAAAAATAACTCAACTCAATTTAGAGCTGCAAATTGCACAAGAAATTCCAATTTTGATTTATAATATTTGCAGTTTAAGATACACTAAACACAGGTGACAGCCATTTGAGTAGAGGAAGCATCAAATCATACAACCAGCAAGCAGACACCAGCATACACACACATGCATGCATCTCATACATACATATGCATATCACATGGCTCCAGCTCCATTACAGTGGGTGTTACATATTGAGACCCACTACAAGTTCGAGTCAGAGTCCGAGTCCGACTCCAAGTCCACGTCCTCAGTCGATATCAGTGAATATTCGCTCCAGTATTTTGACAGAATGGCAACAAAAAAGAAAGCTGCTCACCCTCTCGTCCTGCCCTTCGTCTCTTCAGTACGGAACGGACTCTTTGGCATGATGTGGCACAAAGTGCAGCCAACTCCCTTGGCTTATTATGCCACTTGCTGTCGTTGTCGTTGTTGTTGTTGCTGTTGTTGGCGTTGTTAATAACAAGCGATAATAATCAACTTCCGTGCTGAAGGCGCTTGTGTATGCGCGAGCGACAGACGGAGAAGGAAAGCAAGAGCGAGACAGCGAGAGAAAGAGGAAGTGAGCAAAAAACGTTGCATACCTCAAGGCGCCAGCGGGCAGTAGAACATTTATTCCGAGCACACATACAGAGAGTGAGAGAGAGAGAGAGAGTGAGATAGAGAGAGGGAGTAAGAACAGTGTATGCAAATTTTGATGAAAATGATTTTTGAAAAATATCGAAGTTGCATCGCGATAAAAACGAAATATATCACGTGCTAATTAATGTGTGTATGCGTATGTATGTGTGGGTGAGTGTGTGTGCGTGTCTGTGTTTGTTGCAAATTGAAAATGTATGCAATGAGTTGTACTCAATTGAAGATTTGGGGCATTCGCTTGAGGCAAGAGTGCGTGTGCGGTTCGTTTGTCCCATTTGTGGAGCAGTTTGTGTTTTTTTCTTTCCTTTTTTGCTGCTGCTGCTGCTGCTGCATAGCCTCAAGCGCGTTAATACAAACACGCCTCAATCTGACCTTGGGTGCTTTGTCTGCTAAATGACAACATCAGCAGTGGCAGCAACAATAACAACAACAACAGCAACAGCAACAGTTTCAGCATTTTCTCTGGCAGTCACAATACTTGAGCACACACAATTTGCACATCATTTAGCAGCTGATTATACAAATTGTACGGCATATAGCTGAGCTCTCGACTTTGCATGCTCGAAGCAATAAGCATAATATACGAGCGGCCGACCCACGGTCCGTGCGATATACAAAATTCCATGAGCTGCGCTTATTATAAGCCATAAATTTTGACCAAAAAGGAAAATATTTGAATAAGCCAGAGAGCTGCGTGTGGTTTGGCCAGTCGGCTCATATAAATGAATGGAAAGAGCGACTGAATTTATTTTTGCCAAAATTGAAGCGAATTTCTTTAAGTAAGATAAGGCTTATATTTATTTTTAACTATCAAAAATAATTTTTATTTAATATATAAAGTAATATTATTAATATTTATTATTATTTTATTATTATTTTATTCTTATTATCACTTTAAATATTATATTTTTTTATAAGATGTTACATAGAATAATATTTACAGATAAAACCATAAATAGGAATAAAATAAAAAAAAAAAAAAAAAAAAAAAAACATAAAAGGCTTCATTAATTATTTAATTAATAGACTTGACTCTTCAGTCTTTGATTTTTCCCAAAATGAATTCATTTTGATGCTTCCTGCTGTGAGTTGCCGAAGAAGCAAATATAGTTTGACTTACTCATTCCCAAATAAAAATTTCAAATTAAGAATTTTAAATACTAAAATTACTTTTTGTTATGTCCTCAAAATTATTCTGTTGCTGTCATTCTTACTTTAATTCAATATGTTCATCAGATTCAATAGATATATCTACCAATCGTTTACAGCTAATTAGTTAATTATAAGTCACTTTCAGTATATCCACGGATAATTATAGGCTTTCACTTCAGTTCGCTCACTCGCTATCTATAGATAGAACCATTGCATGTGAAACGGCTTCAAAGCAGAAGCCGAAATAAACACTTGGCTGGCATTAAAGTCAACTTTCTACTCGTAGGCCGCTGCCGACAGAAACAATTTTAAAATGACATTTCATTAAAATTCTTAGTGTTGTCGTATAACATTTTCGTTATTTTTTGTTCGTGCCTGTGTTTTGTATTGATTTTCACCTGCAATTGAAAGCAAAGTTTCTCCTGCGTGTCTTTTGTCCTTTGTTCACACTGCATGTCCTGAGGCCTGAGGTCTCTGCTGGCTGCCCTGAAAACTCGACTACAGAAGCTACGCTAGGGCAAGCCAAGGCAACGGCCAAGAGACCACACTAAAAATGTCTACTAAATAGGCCTAGCAATATTATTAATAATTTAGAGCATGCGGCCCATGTCAGTTTAGTTGCATGGACAGGTGGGCTGGCAGGCAGGTGAGTCAGCCGGGGTAGCCGTAGCCAGACTGATGCCTGGCACATGCTAATACCCTCGCTATTAGCTGGAAGTATTGGCCATGTAAATCCCATTTGCCGAAGCCCTAGCAGGGCTCCGTGTGTCGCCTGCGAATCTGTTTGTTCAGCTAATTGGCATTGCGGCTCTCTTTTCCATTTTTTTTTATTCATGTAACTGGAAATTAAACTTAATTCGAGGCAAATTGTCAATGTACAAAGTACAGGAAGAGCCTGTTCGAGCTGTTGCATAATACATTTCTCTGATTGAACATTCGCATGCCATAAATGTAGATTCGAATTCAAGCTCCACATTGAAATGGCATATTTATTTATTTAGTCACATAGATTTCTGTTTCGGACATTTGTTAGCTTGTTAAAAATGTGGCCCAAATGGAGAAATTACTGAATTTTTGTTTTTGTTTTTGCTTTGCAATAGACTTCTGTCTAAATGAATCGTTGATTGAGTGAATGAGCAGACACTCGTCTTAAGCCATTGCTTATATGACAAACGATATTATGAGCAGATACATTTACAATAAATTGAATCTGTAACCAAAAAGTCGGATGTGCAATTAAAAATGATTTAATTAAAATGCATCTGAAGTCACGTAATTTTTAATAAATACAATTGTATATTTGAGAACTTTGGAATTTTATATACTAAACAAGTTTTATATTTCACCTTTCTGAAAGTTTGGCCCGTACTAAGATAAAAAAAAATTATAATTTTAGTTATTATTATATAAAATATGATATATTTTGTATTTCAAAAAAAAAAAAAAAAAAAAAAAAAAA
>NW_022046003.1:153179-167799 GCF_001654015.2 Drosophila navojoa
AAAACTCGATTTGTAAATATCACACATAAAATTTTAATAAAATATAATTAAGCGTCAGCAACAAGCATATTCAATTAATAATAAATAAAATATCCTTGGGCTAATTGTTAGCCTGTGCGCTTCGCACTCGAATTTCAATTAACAGCTCTACCCAGCAATTATATAACAAAATTTAGTGAACAGAACACAAGTTTTGAGACACGCTGCCAGCAGGTCGCAATGAAAGCAAAATTAACATAATTACAAGAAAAGAATGTGCCAAAAACGAAAAACAACAATGCAAAGCAAATGCGAAATCGAGGAATGGCAGCCACCTGGCGACATCTGCCACTGCCTCCGCCTCTGCCTCTGCCTCCGCCTCTGCCTCTCCGCACCTCTGCTCTACACACACAATTAACATTACTTAAATACACATTAAGGTTAAAGACGCGCAATTTTTCCATGTTCTGGGGCTATTTTTTTCTTCTTCTTCTTCATCATTTCTTTTTTTATACTTCGTTTCTTCAGTGAGTTTGTTTATCCGAATTTTCGTCCAGCAATATCCGAAGGGGCGAGAGCTATAAAAATTGCGTGACGCAGCAAACAAAAACATTTGAACACAATATACGAGGGAAAAGGAGAATAAAACTAAGAATAATGAAAATAAATGGCAAGCCGAAGAGGCAATGCTCTCTTAAATATAGGCCTTACAGATTATTGAAAAACTACATTTTAGCTATAATTATATTTTCATATTTTCATATATTTTATATTATTATTGTTATTTTATATATTATTTATTATTATTATTATTTTTTTATTTTCTGTTTTTTTTTTTTTTTGTTATTATTTTTTCAATATTTTTTTCTTTTTTCTCAAAAAATAAACACCATTTTTTCCCACAACGTGTTCTAAATAATGTTAATAAATAGAAATATCTGCTAGATGTACCTATTAGTGATATAAAAAATAAAGAGTTCTATTCAACTTACTAAACCCTCTACAAGAGTATAAATATGAGGAAAAAAAAAAATAATACAAAGTGAAAACTGCCAAAACTTGGAAACGAATCGAAAAGCGACGACAACGACAAATACGACGACGACGTCGAGGATGACGATGATGACGCGTTGCGAGGTTTGCGGAAGGGCAATGAAAATAAACACAGTAATTAAGTTAATGAGCATTTTGAGATTTATTATTAATTTTCTGTGTGCGACGGCCCCGACAGCCCCCACAGTCCCTACAGCCCCCACAGTCCCTACAGCCCCCTCACCGAGCGAATCATTTCGAATTTTCGTGGTTATTTATTATAATTGTTGAGCGCTTCGTAATTGTTGTTGTTGCTTTTGCTTCTGATTTGCATTTAAAACGCGCAAATTCGAGTTAATTCTCATGAATTTTTTTGCTGCTTTTGTTGCCCAATAATTGTTTTATATTTGCCAAAAAATACAGGATAGAGCGCCCTAATTGATATTTAAATGTTTGCAAATTGTTTTAAATGATCGCCTTCTTGAGTCCTTTCATTAGTTTGCGACCGAATTCCGCAAATTGTTTTTTAATTTATGACGGGCCATAAAAATAAAAAATAAACCAAATCTGTGCCGAGACACATTAACATTTTGTCATTGTCATTGCTGTGATTATGGCATCATATGAGGCCACAGGCTCGCTCTATGACTCAATGCCCTCCCCGCCTGGCCCCATGCCGTCCATTAGGTATTTATTCTCGGGTCGCAGTCGTGCTTACATTTTACGATATCACATTAAAGTTTATAACCCAGGAAAACGGAGAATGAAAACAGGAACACGACACGACAAAATGCTAAAATGTAAATAAATCGCAATTGCAAAGGCAGACTTGGTAAATGATTTGTGAACTATGTCTGAACAGTTTAAATTACATTCCGATAGATAGGGAGTTGGGGATCTGAATGATATCATAGATTCGATTTTATATACTTGTTATATTGTTATATAATATTACAGTATATAGGAGAGTATATATTTTATAGACAGTTTAACTGTTTAATAAATCATAAATTAAATTGTGAGCTATGAACAAACTGTGGGAATTCTATTAGTATAGAGAGACAATTGGAATGCGGAAAGTGAATAAAATCATAGATAAAATATTATATTTATTTATGAATAAGAATGTAAATCATTTCCAAACTATTAAATTCACTTTGTAAGCTGAAACTGTTTCGAAATTTAATGTATTCTAAGATTCGAATAATCAGAATTATTTAAGCGATAGCCTTATCATTATGAAAACATAATCTTCATGAAACACGAGATGTTGCCTCCCATCTTCATCACTTATCCGCCAAGGTTTTCACCACCATTCTACCCACACTCAACCTAATCGGTATATATGAGGGCATAATAATGATAATGATCATGATTGGGCAGAGAAAGCGATTAACAAAACACGGCTGGTGTAAACAAATTTCCAAAAACTGAACAGAGAACAAACAAGGACGATACACTAATCACCTGTTCAGGCAGATGGATAGGATGGGGCCAGGTGCAATACACTTGCCATAAATTAGCTCTGAGCCCATATAATCAGGCGTAGACTTCGGCCTCTCATCGTGTAAACAAAACTACAATTAATCAAAGATTTTACTTGCGCGACCTGAACTTTATTACACGCAGCTTTGCTTAATTGCATAAATAAAACTCTGCCGTGTGTGAGGGTAGAAAAAAAATAACAACAACAACAACAAAACCAGAAAAAAGACGAAAGCTTAATTAGGCCTCGGCCCAGCTGTAAACCGAGTCGGGCTCCCGCAGTTATATAGACTTAAGCTTAAACTCCCCATGGAACTGGCAAATAAATAATAAAAGCACAAATTGACACACAAATGGGCTCTGCTCAAATGGGTAAATATAGAAAAAGTTCACAATGGACTGGCACAGACTAGTAAACAAGGAAGTGCAACTAATTCGGACACAAGCGCCGCACAGACACCAAATGTTGTGGGAAAAAGCCATTAGAAGGCAAGGCTAAAGGTTATCGCAGTGCCAGAGTGACACAACTTGGGACTGGGACATGCGTATAGTGTGTGTGTGCGTGTGTGTGTGGGTGAGTGTGGAGTGTGTTTGAGTGCTCATACTCCTCACAAACGCAGGCTTCTATTAATAATCTGCACAGCAGGAAGGCTGAGTTGAAAATATCCACTTATATAAAATGTCCGTGGTTTGTAATTAAAATGATTATAATTGCTATTGCCGGGATATGTGCACTGTGCAAAAGTTCTGTGTAAACAATACTTTTACTTGGGCTTTTCTTATCTAGCATGGAGCTCACAGCATTTTTGGGGATGTCTTTTCTTGAGTCTTAAACTGTTGTGCGGTTCATGAAATTTAAATTCTGATTTTATTTAATAAACTTAATTGGGTTGAAATATTACTAAATATAATAATTAGTATAATATATTACTTATGGAAATAGATTATTTTTGTTCTATATAATATGAAATGTGTATTTAATTATTTTAAAAATTTTGTTTATAAGTTATATATCAAATAAATGCTTAAATATAAAAATATATTATATGTATGTGCAAATAACATAGTTCATAAATCGTTAATAGATGTGTATTATTATATAAAAAATATTTATTAAACTAATTATTAAATATTAATATATGAATATTCAAATTCTTATAAATAGTTTATTTATATAAATCGATGCGAATTTTATATTTATTATAAATGAAAAACTACGAACTACATTTAAACAAGATATATATTAAATATATATTATATTTGTTTGCTGCGAAGAGAGCAAGGGAAAGAATTAAATTGAATTCAATACATACGAAGAATAACTTTTATTTACTATATTAAATACTATTATTATTTTTATATATAAGACATTTTACTCCATAATATTGAGTTTCATATTAGTTGATGCTCTGAAATAATATTTCTGAATAAAACTTCTGTTTTAGTGAACTTGCAGCCTTTTTGATTTTTGAACTTATATTTATTTTCTTTTATTCTACATTTTAACTAGAAAAAAAAGGAATTCTGAAATAGGAATTCAGCTTAAGCTTCTATAATGTTAAAAACAAGATGATTTTTGTAAGCATTCTGAAATGCCGCCAACTTCAATACACATGTAAGCTACATCAAATACCAATACCAACCACTGTCTTGGATAAAACCTTTAGTAGAACAATCATTCCACTCCCACCCAAAAGAGAAACACACTAAAGCAATATTGTGTTTGCAACTGACGGTTTATTGAAACATCGGCGCTCAAAATGTAGTAAGCCATCCAATATAGCAGTAAACAAATATATATATGTATGCATATTAATACACACACATATATACGTATACAGACACGCTTATTTTCAATGTTTTCTTTTTTTATGCTTTTCTCTCTGCGCTGGGTCCAACATCACCAAAGAAATGGCAAATATGTGTTTGTTGTTTTGATTGGCAGATGATTGGACCTATTCAAGATGCGATCAGTTTTTGTACTTTTTTTGGGGGATTTCTTGAAATGCCGATGAAACGACTAGGACTCGCGCATTGAGCAACGGGGCTCAATTGCCGCGAGAGTCATTGGGATCGATATTGGAGACCCACTGCACGGGATTCACGTATATATTCGATATGGTGCCGCGCAGTGTATCGAAGCCCTGATTGAGTGGCACCGGCTTGGGTCGCTTGCTCACCGACTTCATCCAGTTCTGCCAGGCGCCCTCGGATTTCTGCTTGCGCTGCTTCTCCAGCTGCTCCTTGCTCAGCTGCTTCTGGCGCTCGCGCTCGCGATCGCGCTGCTGCTGCTGGGTCTTGACGCGATCCCACTCAGCCAGACGTTTCTTGGCCGCCTCCGGGGTCTCCTTGCGCTGCGGCCGATTGTTGCCGCCGCTGCCGGAGGCCAGGCCACCGAAGCTCGAGGTGCTCGAGTAGCTGCCGTAGCTGGCGGCGCTCTTAATGCTACCCGTGGCGGCCTTCTTCTGCTGCAGCTCCTTCTGGCGCACCCACTCCTGGTAGCGCTCCTTGGCCAGACGCTGGCGCATTGCGGTCTCAGCGTCGCGCCGCTCGCGCTCCTGCTTGGCCGCCTGCTGCTTCTCCTGCTTCTGACGCTCCTTGCGCTTCACCCACTCCTGATAGGCCTCCTGGCCATGACGCTCCTTCTCCTCGTCCAGACTGCGAAAGTATGTGGACGAGCCCGACGACGACGCGGTCGACAAGTTCAGGCTAAGCGATGGTATTATATTGCTGCGGCTCTCCGACGGCTTCAGCGCCCCGCCATACATGTCGGTCCAGCTGCAGCTGGACACCGACGAGCAATCGCTGCGGCGCACTGCCGACGACTTCATATTGAAGGTGCGACTGGTCACCTGACTCTGGTTATCACTATTATCTTTATTCGACGAGTTGCGGCTCTCCATGAGGCGATAGATGGAATTGCTGTCCAACGAGGCCAGGCTGAATGAGTCCTCCGGGGCGACCGGCGGGCAGACCGTGGCGCGGCCAAGCGTGCTGCTCTCAACGGAGCAGAGGCTTTGGATATCATCCTCTGGCTGCAGACCGAGGCTCTCCAAGGAGCCCAGACTCAGTTCATCCAGACGCTGCTGACCGAAGGCATTTGGACTGCAAACGGTCTCGCCATCCAGCGAATCGAGATCGTCAGCCTTGCAATCGTCCTCCTGACGAGCAGCGGCATCAACAGCCGGCATATAGCCGCTCGGGGATGGACCGCACTTGACCGTCTCCTCGTCGCTGGCCATGTCCAGACGATAGTCACTCAGTGTGCCAGTATCGCTCTCCACATCAGTGGGAGTGGCCTTGACGGCGTCGTCGAAGTGGCCCTCGAAAGAGACCACCGATTCGAGATCGTTTTCGAAATGGTTGGCACTACTGTCACGGATGCCATCAAATGTGAAGCTGCTGTCGAGATCATTGTCGTCGTCCTTGGATGTCACATAGCGCACAGTGGGCGAGACATAGGAGCGATTGCTATAGCCCTGCACAGTGCCCGAATCGGTGTCCTCGTCACTCAGATCGGACATGGACATGGTGCTAGTCCCGCCACCAGAAATCACCTGACAATCCACCAATTGGCCCTCGGTGTTGCGACGCGCTACGAATGCCATGCTTCAATAACGACAATGTGTTCTGTGGAAGAGCTGAAGTATTGGAGTTTAGTAAAATGAATTTTTTTTTTTTAATGTTCTTTATGTTTATGTCTATGTTTGTTGATTGTTTGCAGTCATTTGTGTTAGCCCTCACAGCTGTGGACTGAATAAGCGAGCAACGCCTGCTGTCGGACGAAAACGTTAACCGAGCAACGGTTGCTTTGTAAAACAAAATCTTATATTTATTTGGAGTACAAAAACTGGGCAAAATTAAAATAGAAAAATTTCACTTCTGATTTCTCGTATATACAAATTTATTTGATCTTTTTTTTATTTTTGAATAATTTTAAGTAATATACAAAATATTTTGAATTTTTAAAATTATAAAAATATATTTATTTCTAATATTTTCCTTATTTATATTATTATTTATAATATATGCTAAAATATTTTATATATTTTCAATTCTTAAAATATATTTACTTTTATCTATTGCATTTTATTTATATGAAATTGCCTACTTCATTTTGCATTCTATTTACTTTTTATTTAATTTTTTTTTATTTTTGCATACATACAAAATTTCACTTAGTCCTAGAAGATAATATTCAAAGAAAATTAACTTTGTAAATATATTCATTCATTTGAAATATATATTTATTTATTTTATGGTATGTTAGTTTTATTGAGTTGGTAAGTTGAATTTAATTTAGTATAAAAAGTATTAAAAAAAAAAAAAACAAACAAACAAATGTGTACTTAAATATAATAAAATATTTACATATTTAAATTGATTAAAAACAGCGTCTAAGCTCGTACCTTACTATTTAGCTAAGTTAGTTTATCAATCATATATTTTGCTCAGTGTATTTGTTACACCAGACAACACACAAAACGTGGCCCAATTCGCTCTATGAAGCAAAATGAAAACATTTTAACTAATGACAAACAATTACTTAAACAACGAGCCGAACGAGTGGCCCAGCACACGACGACAGCGAAAGGTAATTAAAACTACTCCACACACAGACACACATGCACACACCCACACACACGAACACTATATGAGCGTGTGTTAGTATTTGTGGGTGTTCAAGCGAAAAGTTGCCGACTCAAAAATCGTTTGTCGTGTGCGAATGGCAGTTGTTGTTTGCAGGTTGTCTGTTACCTGGCACAGTTAATGAGTAGCGTTTTCATTTTTAATGAGACTCACCCACCCACCCACACACACACACACACACACAGACACATAAGAGGAGCGACTGGAGGTGTAATAAAAAGCTTATCGCTGCGCTCTTATAGGCGCCCGTGTGCGACGTTTGATAGACATAATTAAATGATTTTTTATGAGCTTAATTGCTGTATCTTGCGCCGACATCGGCCTTATTAAAACAAAGAACAATTAAGTGGCCCTTTTCTACGACCTGCAAATGACTTGTCAAATGAGCGACAGGCGCTGGCGCTTCGGATTTACCGGATTCATGATAAGGATAACGATAACACACATGTCATGTGTGCCAGAGACTTTTCTTGGAACTTGGGCTGGGCTGCCAAACGGGAAGAGCTGACTGAATAGAGTTTAAATTGGATGTGCATAGTAACTTCTATATCTATATTTAAGAAAGAGTTAACTGATTTACTAAAAAATAAATATGAAATTAATAATTCACAATAAATAAATTTACTAAACAAGTATAACCGTATAAGCTAACAATTTCTTTAAAATTAATATTTAATATGTAACAAAATTTAATTCAGTCACAGAAAAATTATTATTGTGAAAGTAAAGAAAAAAAAAAAAAATAAAAATAATAATGATAATAATAATAAATAAAAATTTTTCCTGGAAAACTTAAATAAAATATAAATTTAATCTGTGGAATTCGGAGTTTTGAAGTTTCACAAATAAACGGATCAAGAACTATGGGGATCCCATGAAACTAAAAATTATTTTTTGATATGGATGGTTATTTGATATATTTCTCATATAATATGCACAGATCATACTTATTTCAGGCAGAAATAAATTGGGGCTCGTACACAGTCTAAACACATACATATGTACGCTTTACGCTCTGAATATTTATTCACAATTTCATTGAAAAATCCTAGCCTAAAATGCCTAAGTTCATGATAATGTTTCAGTTCCAACAAAGAAAGGCCGTAATTTTAAGCCAATTCTGTTAAATTGTAAATCAAATAATTACAATTTAAATTGAAATAACTAAAATGTTGCTGAAACAAAAATCCTATTACTTTTATTTGATAGAAATAACTACAAATTGATTTATTCATAATAAATTAGCATTTTAATAAAAATAATGTTTACCAAAATGCTCTAATAAGCCTTTTCCTATTAGCAAAATTTTAGTTACTTCAGTTTGCAATGCAACGAAATAAGCGTAAATGATGTGCTTCAAGCAGATTATTAATTACGCTCAACAAATAGTTTATATATAATATTAAAATATGTATAAATACATATATAAATACATATTTAAGCCACAAATTTATTTGTAATTATAAATTAATGTAAAATATATATAAACCAATAAAGCATTTGTTTTCTAATGCTTGTTTTCAATAAATATTCGCAACAAATATTTTGTAGGCAACAAAAAATATGTAAATAATAAATAAAATATAAATTAGTGCTAAATTTACACAGAAATTCAATAAATGGAAAAATTGCAGCAACAGGTTGCACTCAATTAGGCAAAATTCCTAAGAGGAACCACTAAAAATAATCAAAATAAATAATGCGGCCATGCATATTTTAGCCATAATTATGAACTAAATATGATTTGAACTATAATTGTGAATAAAAGTAGAGCACCATACTTGGCAAATTCTGTTCTCATTTCACCTGCTTTAAGCATTTCTAAATTGAATCGAGTACAGGGCACTGGGAACCTGCGCAGCTGCTCGAGCTCCATGGCCATGGAGTGTGAGTTATAAATTTAAAAGTGCCGACAAGAGCTGAATGCAGGTTAAAATTAATTATTGAAGCAACAAGGACTATGACACGCTATGGCTTGAAAGCATTCGAGACGAAGAAGCAACTAAATCAATTTGAAACAGGAATCGAAATTTAATTTAAAGTGAAATAAAATTCAGAAATTAAATTTTAGCAATTTAACTAATGCAATGGCACTGTTGGCCGTGTTGTGTGTGCTCTCCCACTGGTTGGCCTACAAAGTAAATACAATAAGCCATTAAAAATCAAGTAAAACAAACAGCCAGCTGGGCCAACAGGTTGTTAGTTTTGGGCTTCGATTACATATTTTACGCACGCACTCAAATCACTTTTCATTTTTATTTTCATTTTCATTTTTCGCTTGATTTTGTTTTTGTTTTTGTTTTTAATTATAATTTCATTTAAGCATTTGTTGTTATTGTTTCGAGTATTGGCATAGCCATTGATTATTATTATTATTATTGCCGTTATGTTGCCCGTTGCGTTTAATTAAAAACGTGACAATTTTACCTGTGGCCAATGCCATACATATTTCATCACGCATACGCCATGTGCGTCGTTCCACAGCGTATCTGCGGTCGCGTCACAGGCTGTATTTTTCTTTTTAAATAATTCAAAGCCTGTTTACATTATATGCATCTCGTTTGCATTACAATTCACCGACGCTGTCTGTCACTTTAATTAACTTTTCATACGATGCGGCTCAATCATATTAAAGCACTGAGCTGTTGGCATGCCAGCGCAGCAAGGATTATCTAATGAGGACGATTGCCATTTCATTTCGTTTTAAGCAATTCGAAATTATGCTTTTAGTGCTTGGCTTGGTAATTGGAAAACAATGAAATTTAAAACTGTCTAGGATTAAAAAAACATGTGAGTATATGGGGTATATAGAGAATATAGTTTACATATAAGTATAATCTAATTTGTATAATAACCGATTTTCCACGTTCTCAATAAAACTCACTCACTGCAGCAAAAAAAACTTAATTTAACTAAATTTTCTGTAGTTAGAAGAAGATGTACTAACTGAAAGATATTCATTGCACAAAACAAACATACGCTCTCAAAGAAATATTGAAAACGCCTGCCCACTGTCAATTGTGAACAATGTATCAAATGCATATTATAATGGATATATATACATATGACTTAGCTTAATGTTAGACACACCGGAAATTGTGGTAATTGTCGTCGAATCCTATTGTATTGGCTCATCGGCTGTGTACAGACGTTTGCGTTTTATCTATATCTATGTATATATATTGGTTTGAAATGAAAATGTAAGCGAATAGGTGTGAATTTCAGCTGATTGAACAGCATGGGCAAGTAGCCAAGTGCTAGCCACATAAATGAATATTTCTAATTTGACAATTGATTATAGAGCTTTTACATAGCTCCATCGAACATTCTCTTGCCTTAAGTAATCGATGCACTGCCAATTAGTCTCAAGATTTTTAAGCTTTAGTCTACATTGGGAATCCCACAGTTAATTAAGCAATCAAACTTCAAGTACAAGAGTCGTAACAGAGTTCGTGAAGAGTCATTCAATCAGCATGCCTCATCTCACAGACCGCAAGCACAAAAATCTCGGCGCATCGGCACCTCGGCTAAAAACGAATTGGAGTCAGACAACTTCGCTTCAGTCAGGCCACAAACAAATCAGTTAAGTGCCTCTTTCCAAAATAAAAAAAAAAGGAAGAAGGAAGGAAGTAAGAAGAAGACGAAGATGAAGCAGGGAGACGCGACAACTTTGGCCAAAGGTAAGTCAATTTACCTAATTGACTTATGGGCAAGCGGAAACTTTGACATTTGCAGCTTGTTTCTGCGTGAAGATTTAAATTTGGTAGCAGGTGAACGTTGATAATAATATTAGTTGGGTAACTGACAAGCTCACAGATACAGATAGAGATACAGATAGAGATACAGAAATAGATATAGCCACTGATGGAACTTATACAAGAGAAATTACGTTAATTTCTTGAACGAATGAGATTGTTCACTGTTCGTCAAATTTAATTACAAATATTGCACTTTCTTCTAACAAGATTTGATTGCACAATGCCATCAACCGCTTTTAATGCTTTAATTAAAATATTTTTAGGTATGACAGTATGACAGCAGGTAGACAGACCTAGAAATTGATCCAAATTGAGTAACTCATATCAAATTAAACCCATACAAAAAATAGAGTAAAATACAAAAATATGTTAAAATAATATATTTATAATAAACGCTTTAATTTACATGCTTCCATGCACTCACTGATTCATGTAGAAGAAATAGTTTTACAGATAAATGAAAGTATTTATAAATATCAGTTATAAGGACTGTTTAAAATAAAAAAAAAATAAATAAATAAATAAATAAAGTTATTATATACCAAAACCGCTTTCCGGTACTTTTTCTATACCTTCATTCAAGTACAGCTAGCAACCGCTTCATAAATTTCAAACCGAGAGAGATCGAAATATAATTATGATTATGCTCGGCATGCCATGCTCAGCCAAACAGCTCAATCATAATGGTAATAAAACTGTAATAGAATCGTTGTCAAAAGCGTTATGAACTTTTAATGGTTCAGCAAACTTGCAGCCACTTAAACTTTAAAGCGGCAACAAGCTAAACAGAGGCAGTAACAACAACAACAACGACAACGACAACTTCCACGACAACAACTTTACACAGCTTGCTAAATAAACTTGTTTTTGAGCCAATGTCGCTCACATGTTTGTTGCACATTTCCGCTTACGTGAATATATTAATTACCAAAATTTCATAGCCTAAACAAGAGGGCGACAGGCACGGAGAGAAAGAGTGCGAGAGAGAGAGAGAGAGAGAAAGAGTCAGATGAGAGACAGATCTAGTCGGCAATTCAATTAGTGGGCTACTTGCATTTATCCCATTTTAATGCTGCATACACACACACACACATAGACACACACACACACAAGCACATACATCTACTGCCAGGTTGTCGCCATGGCAACGAGTCGAGCAGGACTCGAAGGACTCGTAGGACTTGACTGAACTCGTGACTTATGCACTGACGCAACCAATTATGGCTTGGGGGCAAACTGTAACTGCAACCGTCTCGCCCACTATCTTTACTAGAGACACACATATGTATTCATATATATATGTATATATATCTGTGTGTGTTTGGGTAGCTAACGCTGCTTCCATTTTCGTCTGCATCTAAACCTATTTTAGGTTTTAGCGCTGCTCAAAAACTATGTCAAATGGAATTTATGCGATGCGCCCCGAAGGCAAGGCAATGAAAATACACACGCACACACACACACATGCACACTCGCTACTCACTCACACACACACACGTGTTCCACAGATCTGCCGGCTTCACACGTGTGTCTGTGTGTGCTGTCTCTTTTACTCCTCTGCAACTGCTCTGATTGTCTTTCCGTTGCACCTTTCATGGCGTCGCCAGCATTGAGACGCGCGCGTTGACGGCTATATTTCATCAGCGATTGTTTTTGCAAAAGTTTCCTAATTAAATATGACAGATTAGCAAGCCGAGATTTTTGGCCACCTAATTGAATTTGCCAAGTTAACGCTGCGTCTGAGATGAAGAGAGAGGGAGATAGTGTGTGTGTGTCAGAAAGAAAGAGACAGGAATTTCGCCAAATCTTGTTGCTAAGATGCAATGAGATGCGCTGAGTTGAGGACAGGTGGCAGAATTGTCATTTAACTTACCTTCACTTAAACTAAGAAAAAAGCAATGGCATATGCTATAAGGTACATAACCCATACAAAAAATAGTTCGGCGTAGCATATACGAAATTGGGATTAACATTTTAGGGAACCTGAATTTTTTGTACATGCTTATTTAATCTGTGCTACAGATGTCGATGACACAAGCATTACAAAATAATGATTTATTGTATGAATATGTTGAGTGGATAAACTTCTTTTTGGATAAGCTGTATATTATTTTCTATAATACTCGCCCACGAGGTGAATGAGATATGTATATTGGTATCTGGACGTTTGTCTGCTAATTTATTTTTAGTACAAAATATTTATGCATTTAAATATATTATATTTAGTAATTAGTTTAATTAGCAATCAATGCAGCTTGACTACTCTCGACTCCTGTGGCACACATTAATATGGCTGTGAATATTTGATGTGCATTTCCTCTCTCGCTGCTCTCACTCTCTTCGCATGGCTCGCCTTTAATCCTTGCAGCTTAAATGCCCACACTCAGCTGACGCTCTCATCGCATTTTTAATACATTTAATTTATAATATCTAAAGAGCTTCTCATTAGACTGGCCGTCTCCCCTGTGGCTGCGGCAGCCACACAAGCCAAAGGCCAGACAACAACGAGCCCGACGAGTGGTTGGGCTGGCCCACCCACGCCACTCACGCCCACGTTTAGCAAACACTTTGAACAAACTGCTGGCAAACATGCTGGATTCTATTTGCATGCCCTCGAATGTATCTGCAATCCGTGAAGCATGGCTGTAAGTCCGTGCTTAAAAAAAAAAAAGAGGAAATGTTGCTGAAATAAAACTGATTTCATTACCTTGATTAGTTGGTCTCTTCAAGTCTGCCCCGAGTGGCTCTGTGTGTGCATAAGTCTGCCTGACTCTCTCTCTCTCTCTCTCCCTCTCTCTCTCTCCCCCTCTCTCTCTCTCTCTCTGCCTGTTCATCTGCCAGTTTGTTTGCCTGCTTTTTTCCAGCATTTCATTTATTTTTTTGTCTACACATTTGAAAATCCGCCACTGCGCTTATGACAGCAACAAAGCCAACAGGAAGGGTGCTGGCAGAGGGGTTGGCCATCTTTTGGCCTCCGCTATTTTGGGTTCAATGCAAGCATTAACCTCATTAGCGTGCAGCTCTGAATGGAGCGAACTCACAAATAAACAAAGTGTACATATTTAGTAAATTCACTTAAATGAGGATTTGTTTAAGTACGTCAGCATTTGCAGTTGTTGCTCACTTTGATTCAAATGAATTAAGTTTAATTGCCTTTGGCTAATTTTATGTATTTTCAATAGAGTTTCATATTTCAAATGGGATTTTCATTTATTTCATAAGCTTCTTATTAAATGTGTGCATTTAGGCTTACCAAATTAAATTACAACGTCAAGAAAATCAAGTAATTCTAATTGAGTTGGAAATGTTAAAGGTCAACAATTGAAGAGCTACTCATAATTGTTGGCTAGTTTTGTGAAAGATAAGGATATTAATAATACAAATAATAATTATATTCCCCTCTCTTTCTCTCTCTCTCTCTAATAAAATTATTGTTTTATTCTTTTAGTAAAGGTACAAAATTTATTATTTAGTAAAATAGGAAAAAAGATAATGTATTTAAAAAAAAAATATAGAAATAAATGAATAGTAAAAACTAATAATTATATTGCTACAAAAAATAATAATAATTAGTAATTAATAATCATAGTATTCTAATTGATATTTTTCATGAATAATTATAATAATATTAATTATAAATATAAGTAACTGAAATATTTTAATAATAGATAATCTTATTGGTAGTGTCGTACCATAGTTTATTAATTTATTTGATG
>NW_022046004.1:0-54187 GCF_001654015.2 Drosophila navojoa
AAACCATTATACCCTGATTTCCCATTTTCAATGGGTTCAGGGTATAAAAATAAATTAAATTAAGAAAATAGATAAAATTAAAAAATAATAATGATACTAAGAAAAATAAATAAATAATAAATAAAATACAAAACTATACATATTTAAAAAATAAAATAAAATAATAAGAAATATAAAAAAATAAAATTTAATTTAAAAAATAAATAAAAAAATAAATAAATAAAAAATAAAAAAATAAATAGAATTAAAAAAAAAAAACAATATGTAATAAAAATTAATAAACTATTTTTTTTTTTTTTTTAATATATATTATATATTAGTTTAGCTTATATGTGCAAAAAATTATAGTATTTAACATTTTTATTAATATTTCATTAATTATTATTGGAGTAATCTCTTAGAGAGATTCACCCAATGGCATCTTTTGAGCCTCTACTGAGTAGCCGTTTGGCTTACTGCATGCGTTACACATACAATTGTCCTTAATTTAAATCCCTACTGAATATTAGAGTTAAGCTTCTCTGATACAACTTATAGAAGTGCTTTTATTTCAGCTCAGTTTTAAGACTAATTGAAATTGAAGTTATTTTACACTACAAAACTTAAAAGGCAATTCACATCAAACACACGCAACCTCGCTCTCACACACACCCCCAATCGCACTCACACTCACACTACCTCACACACGCACTATTCCCCTGGAAACTTACATTTTGGGTCTATTGAAAAGTGGTTTTTAGGTAATTAATAGTTGAGACCCGTCGAACTTTTACACTTTGAACTGTCAGAAACTATATGCAAATTTCCATCACAAGTTTTCTTAGCATACCTTATTCTGCTTCTTCTTCTTCTTATTCCATGATATGTATAAAGAAAATTGGCCAACGCGTTGCAAATTGAATTTGTGCCGCATGCCACAAAGTTCAGCTCGTTCGCCGCCGCATGTGGCATAATTACAGGACTCTCGCCTCATTTACACCAGTTGAAGCAAAGTCAATTAAACTCTCGAGATTCCATTTTACAATCGGCTTCAAATAGTTGCGGTTGCCTTTGTGCGATTGACAAGTCCCGATGTGAGCGAAAAACAAATGGAAAGTTGACGAAAAATGTTTCTTTTTCTTTTCTCTCTCTCTCTCATTTCCATCCTTCAACCCTTTGCTACGTGCAGTGAAATATTTTTTCATAAAAGCTTGGCAAAACCCAGGCTATAACATTCATAATGATGACACACTTACCACATAAAAACCACACACACACACCCACACACACACGCACACGCACGCAGGCACAACAACCAGAGGAAACTACGTGCCAAGCAAATGCTAACCAAAAGGGTTAGCCAAAGCTTTTGGCCATAGTCACAAAATGGCCACTAAAATGCACGCTAATGAGTTTCAATTACGAAGGCGCATAAAGCAGTGGGTGGGCGTGGCAAAGGCCACTCGGCACTTTTTATTGATGGGCTGGCGTCGCTTCTGTTGTCAATTTGCGTGAATTTTCCCAACGCTTTGATTGAAACTAAGCGTTTGTGAGCGGCCTGAGATGGGCTGGGCTTGGGCTTGGAATTGGGGTAGTAGGAGGGTGCTTGATTTTAATTAAATTCCCGTGCCCACAAAATGGGCTGCAGCTGAGCCCCGTGTCAACTTGTGCGGCTCGTCACTTGTCGGTTTTGATTTTCTAATATTTTTTTTTGGTTTGTCTGGCGTAAAGTTTTATGATTACAAGGCCACATGTTGCAAAGCATCTTCTAAATGGTTATGGCGCGTCATACAGTTTAAATAATTAATGTTTCGAGTGTAGTCGAAGTGAAGTGAAGTCGCGGTCCACAGCCAACAACAGTTGTAATAAAAGCTGACCAGACTGCAAAAAGAAAGAGCGAAACTTGCAGACATTGTTGAATCGAGTGCATTTCAATTCCCAAAACGATTATAAACTAGAGTCGAGCAGTTGTCGGAGTTGCCAGACCGTTTGCAAATTTAATTTACAACTAACACAAAAAGTAAAACCGCAACAACAGCAACGCGAGCAATGAGAATAAAGAGATGTACAACTATGAAATACTCTGGAAAAATAGAACAAAAAATAACTGAAATAATATGCGATAGTAGTTGAAATAGAGTACTGAACTAATATTCTTCCTATAAACACATAAAAGGGTATTTAGAGAGCTAAAATATGATATTAAATATTTAAAAAAAAAAAATTGAAGATAAATATTGCAGGAAATTCAATGTTTAAGCTGCTGCAATACATTACAAAGTCAATATTCTATATTATATGCACATTACAGGCTATTAGGCTACAGAAAATATAGCAGAATAAGTTTTAAAAAAATTAAATTGGTATTAAAAAGCTTCATAAAAATATTAAAAGAGATAAATGAATAAAACTTTGCACAGTGAAAAGCATTCAAGACCATTGTAAAGTCAATAAAATGCATCAAAAGCGCGTATTACAGTGTATTTATCAATATTAATAAAAGCCAACAGTTTATATATAATATATGCATTTTACACAATTTTTGCTTTATTAAAAAATATTATTAATTACATTTTTCAAGCTCTTACAACAATTTTCCATACCCAGAATAGTCCGGTTTTCCGCTAATTCTAGGGTATGAATCAATTAAACAGATAATAAGATAATAAAGAAATTTATTTATATTTTTCTTTATTATATATTTCTTAGATGTGGAAGCACTCAGCAGACTTTATTAAAACTGAATCCACTCCAACAATTGTCAATCTATATTACAGCTAATATACCCGCTATATTATGTGCCTATAGGGAATTAACAATGCAACAAAGTAATAAATTAAATAAACAGAGTAACCAAAGAAATAGAACATAAGTTAATTCGTTGACATTGTTAGTTCACTGCAGAGCTAATATACCCCACCGTGCATTGTGTATTGTGCTAGGGTATTTAACAACACAACAAGCTAACAAGTGCCACAAAGGCATCCAGTGCCGCACTTTGGCCCAAACTTTTTACTTTGTTAAAGACCAACTCGAAATTGTGCTCGAACTTTTGCACTTGGACACCTCAGCGCGAGAAGGGGAGAGAGAGAGAGAAGTGGCCTCAAGACCCTTCAGGCTCCTACGCAGTGTAACCTCTGACCTCAACTCCGCACCGTCCCCGCCCACAAATTAGCCAGTACAGAGTGTGCACAGCAAATTATGTTTATTATTACTTTGGCACGCAATTCGGGCTACGCTCGGGCCAAGCGCATTTCCATTTTGGGAGCCACTCGGTAGTGCAACAATATGCAGACCTGGAACTGGTGCTGGAAATTTAAATTAATAAGCCAGAGTCCAGAATGCTGCTGCTGCTGCTCGATGAGCCTCGTTAAGCGTCTGCAGACTCCGAAGTTGGCTTCAATTTGGGCCAAGTTAGCTGCAAAGCAGCGCATTTCGGGCTTCTTTGGCTCGCACTAAATTGCACTTTAATTGCACTTTAGTTGATGCCAGCCAAAAAGGCTACAAAACTTTGCCGTGTTCGTTCACGTAGCCGTGTCCGTGTCCGTGTCCGTATCCGGGCAAGTTTTTCGGGCACTCGACAGAGACAATGGTCTGCGAGACAGGAAATTGGTAATCATCATAAATAAGTGATTAAAATTAATTAAATTCATTTTTTTCCGTTTTTTTCTGTAAAGTTTTTGGCAGTGCCAAAGCTTGGAATAATTAAGAGTTGATTTTTTGGCAGGGTATGCCTGACTGTCAAATATTCTTTATGTTATATGTCTTTTATTTTTGCGTATTTTGTATAGAAATTCTTAAAAAAATTTTTTATATTACTAAAGAAAAATGTTTTTTGTTTTTTACTTAGATATATATATATATATTTATCATTTAAGAGTACAGCATACCCTAGTCCTTTTCTACTCAATCATAATCCTATATAAATACACTGGAAAAAGATGTTTAATTATACAATACATCGATTAGTATAATCTAAATCTTTGTTTTTCCTATTTTTATTATTTAATATCAGCTTCAACGGCAGTTTTTAATTGCAAATTTATTTATTTTTATTATACTTCATTTATGCAAATTATTTCGAGAATTATTTCGCTACTCTCGCTAGCTGTAAATATACAGAATATCACATGTATCATGATAGAAAGGAATTTAGAGAAATGTCTTTTTCTTTCGTCCAATACAAGGTACATATAGCTATAACCGGGTATACAATTTTGTACCTTTTAAAGAAGTTGCTCTTCAAGTAATATTCACATTTATTTTCTTTAGTATTACATGTAACATGATAGATTTTCCCTTAGACAAACCACTTTTGATCTATCCCCATGCAAGTTATATATTCGGGTATATAATATTTACCTTTTTACACTTCGAGTGACCAATTGTGTAATATAATCGGAGATGCATCATGATACATACACTACACCCACTATATAGTGTATATATCATGAGAGAAAGAACTTTAGACAAACTTCTTCTTCTATATTACAATACAAGTGATATATATTTGGGTATATATTATTGAATTATGATGAATCATGATGAGAACTTGAGACAAATCTCGTCTAAACTCGTGCATATACATTTTTGAACCTTCCTAACCTAACCTATTCGGGTACTCTTCCAGTGCCCAACACTGTATATAAAATAAATTCACAGATTGTTTTAGTATTATGATAGATTTTCCCTTAGGCCAATCTCTTTTTCCTTCTTTTTCCAATAAAACATCTCTATATTTGGGTATACACGCACATATACACATACATATATTACTCGTCAAATTTATACACAGAAAGGGAATACACAAATCAAGAATTGGCAACTTAAACTGTTAGCTGGTGAAAACAATGGCCGATGTTAGCTGAGCTTCACTGTGGATAGCTGCAGTTTGAGTTCCATGGCCTCCACTTGGTTGCCGTTGTGCTTCAGGCCGCGCAGCCATTTGACGTAGTCGGCGGGTATGCCCGACTCCTCGGCACCCTTAACGAGCACTTTGAGGTACGTGTGCGAGGGTTGGCGATTCGATGGCACCTCAACGTCAGCCGCAGCCGCCGCCGCCTGGCCGTGCACAATCGTCTCCGGCTGCTGGCTGAGGTGGTAGGCGCGGCAGATGATTTCCGAATTGGTGCTCAACGACTGCACGGGCACATTGATGGGTATGTAGAGGCCATCCGAGACGCCCTCCTGACTATCAGTGGCGTTTGTTAAGATAGTTATAGGCTAACCAGGGCTTATATTACTCCACCACTCACCTATCCAAATCCTTCAGGTTGCACATATCTATCTCCCAAATGGCCCCAAAGACATCTGTGCCGGGCGTGGGCACAATTGTCGCCGGTGCTCCCAGCCAGGTGTTCGAGCCGACTCCTTGGAAATCGAGGCGATAGTTCTGCAATATATCGTATATATCTCGATATCTATAAAAATGCCTGATCTATACTCACCTCCAGCTTGCCGGCGCCAATGCGTTGAGCCGTTGGATTCTGTATGTGTATGCGGCTGGCGAGCATATTGCTGCCGAAGCCAAAGTAATAGAATTTATTGGCCATGTTCCAGCCTGGATTGTTGCAACGCTAAAAGCTGGCTGGTGTTGAATTTGTGTAACTGCAAGAAATTTAAAATTTATTAAACTTTGTGTAACATTTTCCAATTTGATCTACACTGAACAAGGACCGAAAACGAAAATGAATTTGTCTATGATTTAGGTTTCGAAAGGAATATTTAAATGAATAACGTGAAATATGCTTGAAAAAGTCGGAAATGTCAAATTTTGGTTTACAGTTTGGCAGCCATTGTTAAGCATGTTGGGTACACTGCTTGTCGTGCAGCGCAAGCAGTTTAGCTGGCTGTTGACTTGGCTAACGCCGGTTTGTTTAGTTTATTAAAGAGCAATATTTTCGGCATTTATATTTAATTTAATTGCATATAAAATAAATTTTTTGATAAAATTGAATTTATTTATTTTGATTATATTTTTAAGGAATATATTTTTCTGGTTTATTTTTATGTTTTTGACTCTGCTCTTTTGTCATAACAGCCAGCTGCTTTTGAGAGCTTTTCGCTATCGCAGCTTTTATTTTTATTGTAATTCAAACAGCTGATTTAATTTATGAACTAAAATTTGTTATTACTTACGTGGTCTTTGATAATCCTTAAATATATATGTGCATATGTCAATACATCTGCAAGCTCGACTTAATTTAATAATGTTTTTATTTACCAATTTGATTATTTAATTGCACTTTCTGATATAAAAAATTTGTTTACGTGTGGCTATCACAGCTGACCGCAAGCGACTGACTTTGACATTGAGAAAGCGAAAGCAAGCGGGTAAAGCTTTTAACACTATACGACAAAAGTTTGTTACAAAGGTTCGAACTAAAATGTATTTATGTGGTGTGTTTAATTTATAATATCAATTATATTAAATATAAATTTTATTTTGTATATAGTATTATATACAACTTTATTTAATATATTCTCTTTTAGTAAAAAAAAAGAAATACCATTACATTTTATATTAATATTCAAAGCTACATACGATTTTTATATACTCTGTTTACTTTGTAAATATATATTACTAAAGTCCCAATTCCGACTGATTAGAAAACCAACATCTGAATTTTCTTCAATACCGATAAGAAAATCCATCTATTCCCATTTGATTGTTCACAGTTTTCACATAAATATTAACACATAGCAAATTCAGCAACCAGTAAGTATTGCGCACTTGGTTTGAGTATTAGCTGAAACGTAGGAACAGTTTCGTTTTGTCAGTTTCCCAGCTATAAAGCAGTTTAGTGATTTTCATTGCAAACAGCCTTTAGCCAAGATCAGAACCACATGGCTAGTTTTTTAAATTCCTATACTTTCCATTAACATTCCATAACTGTCTTTAATTTATTAAAATATTTTCTACAATTGCACTGATTCCAACTGCAGAAGCCGTTCCATATCCGCTGCCGTTTTGTTATTGTGCTTAATCTGTTTCAGCCAATTGACATACTCCTGCGGAATTCCGCTCTCAATGGCACCCTTGACGAGCACCTGTAGATATGTCTTGGAAGGCTTACGATCCTCAGGCACGACAGATTGCCCCGAGCCATGGACGTTGCCCTCGGGCTGCTTCACCAGGGCATAAGCTCTCGCAGCGATCTCTGTGCCATTCCCATGCAGCTGCACTTGCACTGTAATGGGTCTGTAGAGGTTCTCATGAACGCCCTCCTGACTGAGATGAAAATATATGTCGCATATGAGTTCGTACACATCAACTACCGCTGCTCTACTCACTCGTCAATGTCCGCCAAGTTGCTCAGCTCGATGTCCCACAGCGTGCCCCAGGTGAGCGCCTCCCTAGTCGGCACAATGGTGGCCACAGCGCCATTCCATCTGCTGTGCGCTATCGTTGCAAAGTCCAGTCGGTGCTCCGCCAGCGTGGCGGGCCCCACAAACTGAGCCGTGGGGTTCTGGATGTGTATGCGCCGGGCCAGCATGTTGCTGCCAAAGCCAAAGTAGTAGAACTTCTCATCGTGCACCTCGGCCATCTGCTGCCGCCCATCGACCTGTGCTCCGCCAGCTGCCACCAGCAGCAAGATCAACGCAACTTCAGTGTTCATTGCAATTGAATTATATGTTGTTTGCAATGCTGTCTCTATTCTATTCTACTGTGTTTTCCGATTGCCACTGACAACCTGCTCAAAGATCTGCTCAAACTCGACTGTGCTCGTCTAAATCTAAAACGTCATTTACATTTCAGCTTGAATTTCGGCGCAACGTTCTACTTTGATGTATTGTTATTTCTTTGTTATTAATAAAAATGGACAATGAGCACCTAAAACCGCCTTACGCCGACTATTGAATGCCCTTGTTGAAATTTGTGTACTAGTGTATGATTAATTGATCAAGTGGGAAACAGATTTACTTTTATATATTCTATAAGAAATCATAAATCAATGGGATGAGCTTGAATGACTTGCAAGGGAATAATATATAAATAATATATACTAAGAATGCGCATTTAGCACTCTTGCTGCTGATTAAGAATATATACTGCATATACATGGTATATACCTCTGTCTTTCTAGTATATAAAAATATATTATTAGGGCTAATTTTGGCATACATTATTATGCATATAATCGTTAAATACTCTTTAAAAATAGTTAATGAAAAAAAAAAAAAATATATATATATATATATATATATACATATATATATATACATATGTATAAATTTTGCACAAATAATCTTTCTATATATAGAGACTAAAGGCCAGTTATGAATACGTCATTAATTGGTTATTCTGATTCTTTGTTTCAATTTTGATTTACAGATAACGGGGGATTTCGTATGGCGCAATTACCGATAGATTATAATATATGCATGTATGAATGTTTATATTCCTAAATGTATAAAAATTCACATGCATATATATATTTTGCCTGTCATTTAATACAAAATATATACGTTATAATTTCATAAAATGTAATCTCAGCTTAGTTATTTATTTTCATTTTACTGCATTTTTATAATTTTTAATTGTTTTCTGTTTGAATTTATATTTATGTTTATTTCACATTTTTTTATTTATTTGTTAGGCACTTAAGCTTACATTATGAATTAACCCATAATTATTTTACTAAATTAAAGAAATGTGATTATGTGAAATAAATCTCTAAAATTTGCCAATTTGAAGGTTTGAAATCCAATTGGGCAATCAGCATTTTAGACTATCAAATTAAATTAAATTATATTAGTTGATTTCAAATAAATTAAATAAAATTTTTATTTATTAATAAAATAATATATAAAGAAGACACTATATAATTTGATATGTGCTAGGTTTTTTTTCAGGAAGAGATGATAGCAGAGCTGTCGATGTTCTTGCCTCTGCACTATGTGAACGACGTTATTATAATGCTGCAAGTACAAAGGGCTTCACAGCAAATCCAATGTAATGAGAGCTATTTCATATGAGAGAAAAGCAGCACGAATAATTTATGTCTATACAGCATGAATCTCTTTCTCTCTGCTTAATCGACTGATCGTGGCGCTTATTGTGCGAACGTCTATCGTATTGCTCTCTTGACGATGCTCGTATAAATAGCGGCAGACTGTCAACAATAAACCCTCAACCGAAAATCTAAACGAAAAGAAACGAAGGCTTTTGCTAAGAGCGAGAGGAGCAGAGTATGTTTATTTCGGATGCTGCCTCAACCAGAACCAGAAATATGAATCGTATAAAAGTTATTTGCGAGCTTTGTTTATCATTTTACTAATTAATAATAATATTAATATTAATTATCGATAATTTGCATTCGTTTTTAGGCAGTATTAATTTAACATAAAATTTGCAGAATTTCGATTGACATTTAATGTGATCCCGGGATGAAAACAAAGGAAAAATTTCAAATATTTGCAGCTCTTCCGCGCTTGCCTGACAAATTTGATTAAAATAAGAGATGATTATGTTGAGTAGAGTGCTCTTTCGCAATAATATATTTATATTATATAATCAACACTCTTAAACTATGATGAACGATTTTCATGTAGATGAAATGTTATTCAAGTAATACATATGCAACTGAATTCTCATTCTTATTGGTTTTCTTAGTATCAAAATTGAAAATTTGAGCTATAATTTGAGTTTCATATAAAAGTGATCTTTAATAATTATTTTTGATTTTTATTATAAATATTAATTTTAATCACTATTTGTTTTTTAATTAATTGCTATAAAAGTTATAATCGTTATTTTACAACATTTCCCATTAGCTCCGCATTTTTAAGACTTGCTCCAAGTTTCGTACTATTTCAAATTTCCAATTGCCATCGCACATATAAGCATCAATTTCCAATTAATATGGGATATTCTTCTAATTTGATATGTCCATTGACATGCCCTGGCAAGGACCTGTGTTATGGTTTATGAGCCTCGCAAGTTATCCGACCATCGACAATTATTTTGACAGCTATTTGGGTTCAGCTAATTCTTTGCAGCCAGTGAACAGCGAATGCCGTCAAATTGTGGCGCCGGCAAACGAGTGAAGACTGTGGCATGTGCCACAGCCGGGCGACCCGCCCTCTGCCAATACAAACAAACCATAAATTGTAACGAGCATGTCAAGTGGTCGACGCATCGAGCCGGGCGAGGCGTTAACTAGCGACGTCATTATATAATTGACTTCATGATGTTTAGCCATCTTGCAGTTTATCACTGGAATGTCACTGATAGCCATAATGATAGCGCCATGCAGCTGACTGCTGTTGCCCGGGGCCATAAACGTGGCCAATAATAATGATGATGATGATGACGATGATGACGATGTTGTAGTTGTTGCTGTTGCTGTTATTGTGGCTAACGGGTCAATCAGTTGACGAGAGCTGGCAAAACATTCATCCATCAATTCAAGTGTCACTCGTGAGAGCCCGTGTATGCAGCTGGCGTTTGCTTGGGCGCACGCATGGCGTATGCGTAATTCAATCTAATTCCTATTTGCATTTGGCAATCAGTTAAGCTTAAATGTGGTATATGTGCTAGATTCCCTTATAATAATTATACGCCTAGACGGCGCACCATTAGCCGGCATTTGTTGTTTATGCAAAACTGTTTCAATCAAATCTGCTAAGAGCTTAGCATAATTTTCGTAAATTACTCAGCTTTCTCTTGAATGACTGACTGAGTGAGTGTGTGTGTGTGTGTGTGTGCGTGTGTAAAGCAACGTTGATTGCTCTAGCACCACCACACAGCTCAGCCTCAGTTGTATTTTTTATTCATATCTGCCTGCGCCTGCCTGCCTCATCTCACCTGAGCATAACTTACAGTACATTTTTCTCTGGGCACATATTTTCTTATAATTCTTGTTTCTCTTTCTTTTCATTCGCTTCCTGTTCAACACAATTTTTGCACGCAAATATTTGTCAGACGGAAACGCGTCAGGCTGACGAAGTTTTCCTGCCAGTTGAATTGCACAAGACGCCCACTCGCCCCCTTCGCCGCTCTTCGCCACACGCCCAGCTGAAATCAAACATCCAAACTTAACCCGGCATTGCCGAGAACTTTGTTTATATTTGAAATGCTTAAATTGATTACGATATTGTAACAAGACTTTATAATTATACTCTTTCTTTCAATGAGAAGCATCTCAGTTTGAATAGAAAATATGCTGCACATGTTTAACATTTGTAAAATTATTTTAAATTAATTAATTGTTTGAATAAATAAAATATGATTGAAAAATGTGTAACAATTTAAATTTTAAATAAAAAAAAAAAAATAAGTATGAGCTATTTATTTTTTTGTATATTACAAATTTAAATTATTAAATTAAAATTAAATAAAATTCGTAATTAAAAGTTTAAAACTTATATTCTTAAATTTATTAAATAATTAAATTTATTAAAAATTAAAATTAAGATTTAATATATATTTAAATTTAAAATATTAAATATTTAAATTTAAATTAATTAAATATTTATTAAATTAAAAATTGGTTGAATAAAAAATTTTTACAATTGTAAATAAATATAATAAAGAAAGAAAATATCAATCTAATAAACATATAAGGACAAATTATTAAATCAATTAAAATGCTATGAATAAAGTTTTTTTAAACTATAAAGAATAATTTTTTTTAGTACATGATTCTCTTAAATAAATTACTCCAAATATTTTATTTATCTAAATTTCTTTTCTTGCACTTGATAGATTTGCTTCAGTCAGGGTATCTCGTTGTTGTATTTTAATTTTGATTTTTCTGCATTGCGAAAAACGAGAAATTTAATCCGTTTACTTGGCAAATTTTCTGGTGAATTGTGGATTTTTGGTTTTTGTGGCTCAATCATTTTAATGGCAGTATCGTGTTAGGCCTTGCACAAAATGTATCCAATAGATACACACACACACACATACACACTCAAATACCATGACTGAAAAGCTTTGCCTGCCTCGTAAATCTGATTTAAAGATTTGAAGTTTTTCGCTTTTACCTGGATTAAAAACGTAAAAAGAATAAAAATAAAAAAATGTGTGTGCAAAAATGCCAATTTCGATGCATATTTATTTTTTTTATTTATCTTTTTTGTTGGCTGTGCGGCAATTTGAGTAAATTAATTGATTCACGCTCTGTTAAATATTAAATTTAGCGTTAACTCATTTGAATGTATGAGGGCGAAAAAGTAAACACAAAGTTTTATTCATTTCAATTTAAATATAAATTTATAAAAATAGAACTATTAAGGTAATTGCTCTAAAAAATTCATAAAATATGTATAGAAATCATTCTTGTTTTAAATTTTGCATGAACTATTTGTTTAAGTTTAATAATTTATGCTGCAATTATCTGTCAGCTCGTGTATAAAATGATCCAAATAAATGTGCATCGATACCATATATTTTCATATATATGTATATATTTTACATATTTCATTCATATTTCATATAAACAAATATCATGCTCTGGCCAACTGAGCTTCAGATGCTTCCAAGCAAATATCTAAGAGAAGCTAAAATGAAGCGAGTATATTTTTTGTGTTTCGCATGGAAAGCAGCTCGTAAGAGCGTAAAATCCATTTATCATTCGGCTTCCCTATCTCCCTCTCTCTCTGGGTTTGTATTTGTTTGTTTGTGAGAGTGTCAGGCGAAAAGCTAGCAAAGACACCTGATAATATTTACATACTCAAAAACTAGCACTAACAAATGTCGTCAGGTGAGAATGGGACATAAGACAACGCGACATATTACGGCTTGATATACGTAATACGTATATACTATATCGCCCAGCTGGAGGCTTTGGCATGAAAAAGCAGCCGCTTGAGCAGCACTAAAACGAATATGAGCTGCATTAAGTGAGTTAAGACAAGTCATTCGTATAGACCGACCGTATATAGTATATAGATTAGAGCAAGCGCGCAGACGAGTTTATGGCAGCAATATTTGAGCTCAATTTAAAAAAGCTGTCATAAGTCCAATTTGAATGCATCAAAGGCTTTGTCTTGCACATGAATCTAGCTAAAAGTCAAAGGCGTGCATATATCAGCGGAAATATCATGCAGCTCATTTCACTTTACGGCGGAAAGTGAGAATTCAATTGATTGGCCCGGTAGTCTCAGCAGTCCTGCTGTGATTTAATATGCAACTAGACCTAAACACACACACAAGCATATATGTACACATATACATATCTAAGCATATACATATACCCATCTAATGTTTATGAATATTTCAGGATGTATTTCGTGGATGCTTTGTTTGCATTGACTACCGATGACTGTGATCATTTGTGTGCTCATGTGTGCGTGAAACTTTGCCACGATGGGAACGACAATGTATGACAATGGCCCCCAGGCATAAGGTTGGCAAGGCGGGGGGACGGGCAGGGTTGGCTTTATGGGCACACACAATAGACGCTGCAGAGCTAAGGCAGCGGGAGTCACACATACATCCCCTTACATACATATATGAATATTCATGATATACACGCGCTTGTCCAACTCAGCTTGAGCGTTTCACAATGATGTCATAGACGAATCACTCAAATTGCATTTAATTGGGAATCGAAGGATGTGTAGCTGTGAATTCGATTAATTAGGAGCGAAGTGACAAGTGTGCGTGTGTCTGTGCTCCTCCTTGCCAAAAATGTAGACACTATTTCGAAATACTAAAGATTCATTATGCAGTTGCCTCTTGTTAGTTGAGTCAACTTCTCCTCCACTCTACGTAGCCCAAGAGCGCGTGCTGCACGCGTATGTTGTATACATGTATGTATAATAATGGTTATAGCACTTGCTACATATGTGTGTGCGTGTGTGAGTGTGTACTCTGCGGTGGTTTATGCGGCTGTGTGGTGCTCGCGTTGGCGGTGCAAACATTGCGGCAGCTTCTACATTATTAATAAGTCATATAAAAACTTGAACCAGAATGCAGCGGCTTGCAATTAATTAACATGTGGCTGAACTTCACTTGAGGAGCTGAGCACAGACTGAAAACATCCCAAGTGCAGGGCTTAACACGCAAATCGTACAGCAGCTAACGGAAGTTGACTTTTAATGGAAAGGCGAGAGCAAAATTTCAGATATTTTTGTATATAAAATTATATATAAAGGTTTCATAAATTAAAGTTTACGTTATGCACAGAGCAGACGAAAATTGTACGGGAATTGCGAATGCTGGGCTTAAAGGGAAACTGATTGGGAAAATGTGGGTGAATAAGGGTGAATATAAAATATCTATATATTTATAATAAATAAAAATAAATAATATAAATAAATAGTTAAATGATTTTACGTGAAAAAGAGATGTTTAATATATGCTCACTTTTATTTATTTTTATAAAAAAAAAATAATAATAATAATAAGTATAAGTGCTGATTGATATAAGAGATAGGAAAATGGTAAATAAGCAATAGAAAGAAAAAATAACAATGAAGAATAGGATAATTAATAAATATTTATATATCAAAGGCTTAAAAAAAAGGGGTGATAGAAATATATTTTTTTAGATATAAATAAAATAAACAAATGAATAAATAAAAAATATATCCATATAAAAAATAGAAATAAAATAAATAAATTTAATATCGAAGCTTGGAAACAAAAGCATAAAATCTTTAAAAAGCTAAATGAATTTAATTAATTAAATTGCTCTCCATAAAATTCAAGTTAGAAATGTAAAATGTTTAAATAAAATGATATACATATACATATATATAGTTATTTATTTGTTAATATAAATATTTTTTATTTATTTATTAATATAAATATACATATATCAATAAGATTTAATATCGAAGCTTGTACGCAAAAAGGGTAAAATATTTAAAAAGCCAAATTAATTTAATAAATTAAATTGCTATCCATAAAATTCAAGTTAGAAATATGAAATGTTTACATAAAATTATATACATATATAGTAAATATGTGGTAAAATAAATGGAATATATACGTACATGTATTTCTGTAGACAATTGCAGTTCAGCCTTTTTTACTTTTCAAATGCAAATCAGTTGATCCATCAAATGAATCTCAAGCACCATAAATCACAATAAAACAGGCTATACAGACACTTTTTGCTGACACTGTGCCATGTGCAACTGCAGTGACAAGAGCCAGAGACTGACTTTAAACTTAGGTTCTGGCAGGCAAGTGCAGACAGCTGTCCCGCAACACAGAGCCCGTCAGACTTGACATAAAATGCCGCTGGGAGTTGGAGTCAAGTTGAGTGCCTTCAGCTTTCAGCCTACATGCAAAAGCCGACGCAGCTTGGCAAATCTCATAATAAGCTAGATATATTCAAGGCTTAAGCATAATTGTTAATCATTTAGAAATCTGACTTTGGTATTCCGTGCGCATGGTCCGCGCCCCATATCAAAATTTAGTTTCAAGTATCTGTGCGCCTCATGTTTAATAGCTGCGCATTGAATTTCATGCCTGCCTTGTTCTCGTCTAGACCAATTAATAATATTTCGTGTCAAGCGGAATATGAGACAAAAGCACCGAAAAAATCACAACAATAAACAAATTCCATAGAATTTGTTTTACGTCAAAGGAAGAAACAGAAAAAAAAACCAGAGACAACTAAGCGAAATACAACGAAATTTGAATGCGCTTTTCAGATTTTTATGGAATAATATTTAAAAAGAAATTGAAAGTAAATAAATTTTGTTTCAAAATATTTAAAAATATTCAAAATATAATTATCAAATTGCATTATTTGTTAAGTTATATTAATGCAATTAAAAATATTAGAAAACTGCAGCTAAACATATTAAATGATAAGATCTGAGATATATTATATATAGTCTGAATGATCACTTTAGAAAAATACAATAGGTTAAATAAAGATTCCAGACAATATTCAAAAGATTCATAGACTTGCTTCAGCACAATGTAGCTAAAGTCCTTACAATAACTTTTATCATGAGCTATAACAATCAAAAATTCACTTACTTATCCTTTATAATCTCAAAGATAGTTCATATGCCTAGCCTAACCACAATAGAATAGATGAGGAATAATATATAAAATATACTAACCAAAGGTATTCAAAGGCCAATAAGGCCTGTGCCTCTCTATGTTCCGGTCTATGCCCCAAGGCGGAGATTAATACGCTGATTAGGGCGCAGCCAGTGCTGGGTTTTAATTAGTGGGCCAAACTAAATTGAGCTGTCAGGAGTGCGAATAGGGCCTTGAGCCGGGTTCAGGTTCACAGCCAGCCCTGATTTAGCACCGGGCTAGAGGTCAGCTCTAAAGTGCTCCCAATTGATTTCGTTGCTGGTGTTGCTATTGCTGTTGCTGTTGGCGATCCGATGCGCACTCTTCTACATTTAGTATTCAAATATTTTGGTAATTAGGGACGACATGGGATTGCGTGCCATGGCCAAGAGCGGTCGCAACTTCATTTGCCAAATAAAATTGTTGGTATTACAATTTGGTCGCAACGCAACTCAATTAGCTGTGGCGCGACGCGGCTGGCGCTGTAAACTTGTTACTACTGTGCTGTGGCCACGCCCATGTCGTTGTGGCACCTGGACAGCACCGCAATATGCAAACATTACACGAAACGCTTTTGGCTTAAATTAATTTATCACGTGCCGAAATAAAGCGTCAACTTTTTCAGTGCTATCCCCGCAACCCCGTCCCTCTCTCTCTCTCTCTCTCTCCATCTGCCTACTGCCTTAATTAATTGAATTTCAAGTGCCAGCGCCCAAAAAAAACGAAAAAAAAAAACGAAAGCAAATCTAATAATTAACAAAATGCCACTGCTGCGTTTTTCAATTTCAGATTTAATTCTGCGCGCAACCGCAACTTAATTCATAGACAAATGCATATCTAATGCTCCAAAATCAATAGCTGAGCCTTAAAAAGCTCACTAAAGCCTGCTTCTGAGAGGGGGAGGAAGTCACGTTGCGTGTTTACTTAATGTTGACTTCATTGGCGCAGCTTCTGCTTCAGCTTCTACTTGCTGCTGTCAGTCATTCATTAACTGTTATGTTGGGTAATTACGGACCATCACGTAAGCCCGTGAGCTGATGCGGGCGGCATCGAATGGCCATTGCCAGGCGTCGAACGGTGCGTATGAGTAATGGCTAAAATAAATGTCAGGCCCAGCAGAATAATCAGCACAAGAAGTGTGGCTCATCGACTGCCAGATGCGCTGCCCATTAGCAAACGGTTGCTAATTAAACAGAAAGCAAATATATTATTGCATTTGTTTATATGCACAAAATATGTTAAAGAAAGTGGAAGTAGAAAAGCGTTTAATAAAATAAATAATTACGATTTTATAAGCGTTTATATAGGACTGGGCACTCGAAGTGGAACTAATCCTAGAGCATTATCTCTGTCATAGTGAAGTCAAAAGTTGCTCATATGGAGTCTAGTTAATTATTTATTTTTATTTATTTTATTTTTATTTTTATTTATTTTTTTTGTGTTTTTTTTGCTTTTAATAATTATTATTATTCAGATTTATATATGTATAAAATATGAAAAGTGGAAGTAGAAATAAAATAAATAATTACGATATTTGATAAGCATTTATATAGGGCTCCACACTCAAAGTGGAAATGACGTTAGAGCGTTATCGCTGACATAGAGAAGTGAAAAGTTGCCCATATAATTCTTTAATTCTTTTTTTTATAATTTAATTTTATAGTTTTTATTATTTTTTTACTTATGTATTTTTTTTTATTTATTTATATTATATATTTTTTTTTTATTGACATTTATTTATTTATATTTCATTTTTTTTTTTATTTATTCACTTATTTATTTATTTATTTTTTTAAATTTTTTTTTATTGAATATTTAGTTATTATTAAATTTTATTTCCTTTGAATAATGTTTAACATATATATAAAGATTATGCTGCAAATTGATTTTTATACACAGGTTAGCTATCGCTTTTCAATTAAGATATTTATAGTTTTGTTAGTTGATTTTCTATTTGGTAACTGATTCGGAGTGCATGCTGCATTTGGAAGTAATTAAAAATTACTTAAACAACGATTTAATGGGTGCCCAACCCGGTACACCTCTATTTGCCTTCCACAAACTGCTCAAGTAAGTCTAAGTGAGCGTCTTCAATGAGTACAGCACATAAAATATTCTCCTTTAACACCTTCTTAAATCTCGAAAGCGAGTGTAAAAAGTAAGACACAAAAACAAAATCAGCTTGAGCGAAAAGCTGTTGCTGAGATGATATTTTGCTATCAGTCGGTTCGCTCATAGCATTCAGAGTCCTGGCCGCTTTTAATTACCGAAAAATAAAACCCGTTGAGTGCCATTCGATACGTGTCTCGCTGGGCTCATTTGATAATTGCCGTCTGGGCTTTGAAATATCACAAACAATTTTAAAGTTGCACGGCCATCAAATCTAATGTCTAATTTTAGTATGGAACTTTTTTAATTGTTGTGCTAGGCAGCTAATTTATGCATTAGCATAAGCTACCAAAAAGGTTGCGGCATACTTTCGGGCGCCCCTTAATTGCATTTTACGCCATTTGAATAGTCACCCGGTCCCTAGCCACTACCTCTTGATATACTTGTCGAGTTGCCGTGAATTGTCGAAACGTGCCAAATTGTTCGCGAGCCTCTTCAAAATTTAATGAATCAAATTTGCTCAAGTTCAAGAGCTGAATTGGAATTCAAGAGACCGGAGACCGCAAAGAATTGGCTTGTCGAGTGTATGTATTCGTAGTGTTGGTGGTCTATGCATATCTCTTGACGTTCACCAAATATATGTAATCGATTTTGTGCGACTTGTCAAGGACATGCCTGAGATTTCTCACATTACGTACAAACGTCATTTGTCATAAATGTTTTCATAAAATTGAGGCCAAATGCGGATTGTTGGCATAAAGTAGAAAGAGAGGCGAGAGAGGGTTTGCTGTTTAGCAACGCAATTTGGTTTTGGTCCACTCTAACTTGTCTCACATTGCAGTTTTACATCTACTATCCAATTGACGTCTATTTACTTTCAATTTATATGCCACAGCACTCAGCATGCTTCTTAACTGCATTGTGCCCTGAAATGCCCACTTAAAGTGCTTCGGTATGTGGCCCTTAGACCTTAAATTCCTTTCTAGAGAAGGTGAGAAATTTGTATACATTGTGAGCAATAAGGGAGGTGGATTAGGCACAGCTTACATGACGATGTTCCTGTTATTCGTGATACGTCATTCGTTTTTCTCTCTATACGTTATTCGCTTTAATTGTTATATGATATTCGTTCAACCTACGCTACGATCTTCGTCGTACTATACAATATTTTCTATTCACTATACCAATTTAATTTATACGATATTCATTTGCAATACGATATTCGTTTTACTTTCAATATAATACTCGCAGGTTTCTTACGATATGCTATTCGTTTAACTTATGATGTTATTTGCCCACAATATGATATTCATTTTATTTACTATACCCATACGATATTCGTGAAACAGACAATACGATATTCTTTTTACAATACAATAAGATATTAAGATATTCATTGTTCTTATGATAGGATATTCGATTTATTTGCGTTACGTTGGTCGCTCTACGATATTTAGTTTTTTTTTACGATATGATATACGTTTAGCTTTCTATATGCTGCTTTTCTTGCCTTTGATACGTGATTCATTTTATTTTCAGTAGGACAATTGTTTTACTTATCTTATAATATTTCATTAGCTAACGATTCAATACAGGTTCTACTTACGATACAATATACACTTTACGTGCGATATATTTATTTTCTTTACTATATTATATTTTAGTTTTACTTGCGATACGATATTGCTTGACTAACAATATTCGTGAACGAAGTCTTCTAATCTTGATTTACAAGTTTTGTATACTTTCATTTTATTCATGGTACTTTTACTTATAATACCTCAATATATATAATAATAATAAATTCGTCCAGTGGCTATGCCTCTCCTTTAGGTATTTGCTAGTCGAGCATTGTAGACAGAGTTGAGCTTCCTCAGCAACGCCCACAGCATTATTTTCGCATTTACAAGATAAAGACTTGTTTATTGTTCTGTTAACTACAAGCCTTTGAAAGCTATCTAAGCCAAAAAACTTTCGCCTCGTGCGCCTCTGGCGATGCACGCACGCTTTAATGTGTGCATGCACGGGAAAATTAATTGTTTCACATTCCGTGAACACCTGAGCCAGTCTTCATTGAAATGAAATAATTACTATTGTAAATACTATATATGGACTTTGAATTTAATTTCAGTGCGCATTGCCTATTCAATGTGTGTTGGCACTTCAGATAAGTCTGAGGCAGCTGAAATTTATTGCCAATGTAGTCAGGCTTAAATAATCGGCCGGTCCACAAGTCAGCCGCAGGCCTTGGCCTTGGCCAGAATATTGAGCTGACTAGTCAAAGCAGCAGCAGCAGAGGCTAAGTCAAAGCGGTGCAACTTTATTGGTAGGTGTTAATTTCGTGTCTGCAGTCAATACCTTGAGGATATTTAGTTGTTTTTAACACTTCGGCACCTGCTGCCACTTGACCTTCGGGCCGCAGCAGCCGTGTGCGACCCGCTTCCGTCTTTCGCATTCAATTACTTACAGCCATCCGGCCGGGCTTCAATCAATTTCCATTTTGAAGACAGCTGCGTAAAGCACGGCTGACTTGCTGGCCTGGGCATGGCTGAGTGGTTTGGGTGGCTCGGGTGCTGTGGGTGCTGTGGGTGCTGTGGGTGGTGTGGGTGCTCGGGCAACTCATTATGCTGTCACCTTAATAATTATTTTGGCATTTCAAGTAACATTTAATTATGCTAAATATTTTCGCTTCCAGCTTAAGCGCAACGAGGCGCAGGGGCAGACAAATTCATGACCTGTAGCAAATCCGGTGAGGCTGTGATTTTAGTTCGGCGCGCTGGCCTTTTGTCGGCTCGCTCTTTATCATTATCGTTGCCTGGCTACGCTCGACTTGCTACAGGGCAGCCCACTGTTGGCCGTGCTTTAGCATTGCAATTTTGTATCTCGGCAAAACTTACAAGCCAAGAACAATGTGAACAACTTGGCCAACTGAACAACTGTGCAACTAACTGGCATTTCATTCTATTTACTTTGTAATATTTGTTGTTGTTGTTGCTGTTGTTGTAAATGTTGGGTGTTTACTTAGCGGCTTCTTTTGTGTTCGTTGTTTCAGTTGATTTTGTAACAGGAATCGGCAACATTTTTCTGCACTGCCTTTTGCTTTCGTTTTTGTCGTTTGGCAATAGTGTGTATGTGTGTGTGTGTCTATACCCAGAGCCAGCCAGCCAGGAAACCAGGCTAACCAACCAACAAACCAGAGCCAGCCAAACCAACAAAACTAACCAGCGAGGCGTTGCTTTAATTGGGTTCACAATAAACTCTGTTGCTGTAGTTCGCTTTTTGCTCTCTGCTCGATTAAATAAACATTTACACTCGATTTAAATGCATACACAAAATTGTCTATGTGTGCGCATGTGTGTGGGTGTATAACTATTTGGAGCATTTGTTGTTATTTGTTATTTGAACTGAAATCTGCACTTAGTGGGCATTAAAATTGAATGATCCACAGCAGAGGTAGCTTGGCACATTATGCACACATTGTTGCGCTAGTTCGTATCTCTTGCCATGGTATTCGCATCTATTTTGTAAATATCTAATTTAATTAAGTCGAACATGATTAAGGTTTAATCGTGTGCTAAGCTTTGTGCTTATCTAATGAGAGTTCATTGTTCGCCTGGGCGCAAATAATTGCTTAAAAATTGAATGAAGCCAGGAGAAGGGGGGGCAGCTCTTGAGTGAACACAATTTGTGTTAATGTAACTCAGACAAAGCTATATATAGATATAGATTGGTTTCTACAAATTTTCATTTATAAATACTGCTTAGGTTCATTTAAAATCTAAGCAAAGCAGGCTTGGATCATGCGAAGAGCATACAAATATATATAAACTATGTAAGGTACTTAGGAAAAGAGATAGTCAAGCTCACATTCTAATTGCAAGTGTTCGTTCTGTCTGTGATTTCGGCTATTAAAGACTGTGCTGTATATATATAAATAAAAATTGTTTAATTCTGAAATCAATCCTCCTCAATCATGATTTTCATTATCAAACCTTTAGCTCTTTCATATTTTGCTTAATTTCATATGTTTAGTATATACATTCAAATAAACTTTTAATAGGAATATATACCAAAGGTAAATCTCAAATATAAACAGCAATACATATTGTAACAGACATATTTATATGCCAAAAAAATATCAGTTCCATAATCTATCTCTGAGCAATCCTTCTGCTTGCTTAAACTTTCAATACTTTACCTTAAACTTTTCCTTTTTTGCTGGCCTTAAATTAAACATCAAATGGTTAGGCCTTACAAAAACTAAACTTTAGTATTGTTGTTTTTGTTGTTGATTGTTTAGGCGAAAGTTGAGATTCTCATCTGTTGTTGGGCAAATTAACAGCATACATCATTGAACTGTAATCCGCCAACGCAAGGAAAGCAAACTCGAGCAGCATTTTCTATTTCTTGCGAAAAATTTGAGTGAAATAACGACTACGAAATACCCTGGTAAATAAAGACTAAGCAATAGTTAAACATACATGTATGTATCCTAATAAACAACAGAAGTTATCTCTGGGTTAATTTATTATTTTAATTATAGGCGCCCTTGGCCTTATCTCAATCCAAATAAAAAGCTAGGCAAAAAGCAAAGTTTTCGGAGGTCAGTTACTCTAGCATGCATATCGTGCCAGATAAACAGAAATAATATGGTAACTCAAGCGGAAATATCACTTAGGAGCCGGAGAGCACACAAAAAATGGGAGACTGAGGCAGATTGGCGAAGTGGCTTGGAAAAAGGCGGAAGGAATATGTCAATAATGACTAATGGCCGAGCGAGTGAGCCGGGGAGACTTTGTACCATTGTCCGATTCGTTTGGCCCATTTGTTTATTGTTGTCTGCGCTCGTTCCACGGCTTATGGATATCGCCTTTTGGCATTTTTATTTATTTTTGCATATTTTCTATTTGAGGGCGCTCGTTTCTGTTGATGTTGAAATGATTTGGGAGCCTACATTTTTTTTTTACTTTCCTTACTTCTTGCATGTATATATGAGTCCCAGTTGGTTTTCGCTTTTAATTTGGAATCTGGGCAAAAGTTTTCAACGCAATTCGCGGCTGGGATTTCAAATGAGGTTGCCAAATGAAAAGAAAGCAGGAAGAAACAAAAAAAATGTTGACTTTTAACCAACACACACACCAAGTGTTGTAAAACTTTTAATTAATTTAAGCTTGTTTAATTTATTTGCCACTGAAGACGCCGCAACATACTTGTAAATCTGTAAAAATTAATTCGCAATCATTACGTTAAATTCTTATATTAATTGCGCCGAGATGAAAGCAATTTGAAGTAACTAGGCAATCAGATGGAAAAAGTTCTTGAATTTCCTCGAATTTATCAATCAATAATTATAAAATAAAAATAATAAAGCAACACCCACAATAATTTGTCTCTAAACAAAACAAATTAAATATGGAAAAAAAAAAAGCGGCTGACCAAGCGAAACCTCTCAAATGTCATGGAGCGAAAGCTCATTACAAGTAACATAATACTTGTGCTTGTAGGCAGGCACGCAGGCTCTACAATAATACCCTAGATGAGGGTCTGTGAAGAGGCTGTGTGAGCATGTGTTTGTTTGATAACTGCGCAGAGCTCTTAAGAAAAGGATAAGGCAGATGTAGTTTTATTATTGATATTAGTATATATAGTGTAAATATTTACACTAGTATATATATACTATATATATAGTATATATATATATATAGTATATATATACTAGAGAGTATATATACTAGAGAGTACTCTGATAATGTTAAGTTTAGCAGAGCTCTTGATAAAGGCTAACATATTTTTAGCAAGCTCTTAAATTTTGATATCGTTCATATAATACATCTTTATTAATGTTATATATTTCATAGGTTATATATTTATTTTTACTTCATTGCAGAAGTATATATTCTTGTTTTATGTATCCTTCTTTTTATATATATATTTTTTATATGAACTTATATTTATTATTATTTTTTTTAATTATCTAAAATTATTTTTTGCTTTACTTTTTTATATATGATCATATATCTCGAATTTTAGAACTCTACTTTTGGTAGAGTTATATTTTTTTTATATATTTTATTTTATAAATAGAAACTTTATTGTATATTTTGAAATACTTATGCATATTTTATTTTATCTTTAGCTTTTACAAATAAATTTGATCAAGCCATGACATTCATTCCAAAGCAAAGTCAACTTTTGAGCTTAGGCCATATAAAATATCAATTAAATACATATAATATGAAATATCAGAAATAACTACCTTTACGGCCTATCCACAGACTAAGCTAAACTAAAACATTTCTGTCACAAAAACTTCATACATATCGAATATATCTTTAAGGTCTTTAAGCTTTCCTTTTCTACATTGTCAAAAAAAGAAAGAAAGAATCATTTCTGTTTGTATTGATTGATTGATGGAATTCAATTAAAAGGCCACGTTGTATTGGCTCGCAGAATATCTCCAAGTCGCGCCCGTGCAGCTAAAGCACTTCCACTTGTTTTCCTTGTATGCGAGCTTGTTATGAGAAACTCTCAAAGAAAACACGTTCAACACATTTCATGGTGTCTGAATGGCAATGACAAATCTTTGTGGTCTCCAGGCCTGGCACAATTATGGTCAGCAAATAAAATGCTCATCAGGAAGGCGAAAAAAAAAAAAAAAAGAGGAAAGTGGCGCACACGCAGCCCAAATGGAGGCAGACGCATTTGTGTGGCGCCCTCCCGTATAAATAACTGCGAACGCACAAACAATGCAAAGCACTAGAGACGAGGCACAAAAACAAACTTGAATTGCACACACAGGCACAGGCGCACAGCCTAAAGGGGCGGGGGGGATCGGAGCGAGCTGGAGCGCAGTGCTCATTGTAGGCAGCCGATGTGGCCCAAATTGTTGTCATTGTTGCGTATACGCCCAGGTGTGCAGCCCAGAGAGTCTCTATACAATAAGTGTGCCAAAGTCGGCATGTTTGACTGTGTGTGTGTGTGTGTGTGTGAGTGAGCGAGTGTAACTTTGTGTGTGTGTTTGTGTGGTCTATGTAATTAATGTTTTCCGTTTCTACTGTGGTGTTTGCGGTCCGAGCCTCGACGGCCTCGAGCCAGTGCTGTGAAAGTGCGCGAAAGTGTGAGAGCGTAAAGTTTACGCAAACAGGAAATTGTTATCGTTTTGTCGCCTTAAAAGAAACTCATTTAGCAATAGAAACCAGGTCAGCTAGTGTGACTAAAAGATACCCTGCGGGTGGAAGGAAGAGTATAAAATGCATACAGATTAAAAACTCTTTTGATGCAAGACTAGATTTGGTTGCTAGTGAAAGTAGAAAACAAATTCGTTATAATAACAAATTCGTTATGAAAACAAAAAATAATAGTAATAAATAAATAAGAATAATAATTAATAATATTAATAAACTATTTTTTTTTTTCATATTTATTTATACTGGTTTATATATTTTAATTATTCATTAATTTTATTTATAATATTAATAACGCTTTTGGGTTTATTTTTCAGTTTTTTCTTTAACTCTATTTATTTATTTATATATTATTAATTATATATTTATATATATTTATATTTATTAATTAACTCTATTTATTTATTTATTTATTTATTTATATATATTTTTTATACGAGCTGACGAAATTTACGCAACTAACAGATGCCTTTGAGAATATGAGACGAATTTGTTATAATTATTTAGCCTCTGGATTATTTGAAAACTAGCTAGATAGATTCACATTTTAAGCATATACATACTTATATTCGCAAAAATATCGAAATACGATATGAATAGCATCATCAGCGATGAGTAACTAAATCTGTGAGGAAGTCTGATCATTTCCTGGCACAGAATTAAAGACTTGACCAAAATTTTCAGCTTTTGCGGCTGGGTCAATGACTTGCTGATAATACTGCATGTAATAGTGTATGTGTGTACATGTACGTATGTGTGTGTGTTTGTTAGCTTTGGATGGGTAATTAAGATGCTATCTCGTTGCGTTGAAATGTGAGTCCAAGGTTTTTTAGTTTTTTTTTTGCCTTTCGGCTTTTCGGCTTTCGTTGCTGTGCTTTAAGTGTGACGCGTTTAATCAGCTACAATTTGTATGTCTTTTACCATTTCATTCAATCAATGCCGCTGACGGCCCACTTGGACGCTCCTTTGAGCTGTCCCAGAGTGGAGGAGCCGCTAGAGCCGTGGAGCGTGTTATTAACGCCTGCAATTTGTGTAACATTTCACGCACTTCACGTAATTGATGGCTATGACTGGGGGCCCCAGAGCAAGTGCACGCACAAGTAGAATGTGGGCGGCTCTACTTGGCCATGCCCACTGGGCTCGTAACTTATTTAGTACGTGGACTTGGTCATTGGCAGCAATTTCTTTCGTTCTCTTTCTTTCTTTTTTTTTTTTTGCTGGGCAGTTTTAGGCGGCGCTGGCTGCCTAAAAGCATGACGTGAACCATTTATATGACCAACATATTTGAGGCATGTTTATGCCAAAGAATGCCTGGCCAAAACGAAGGAGAGGACGAGCTAAGCGCAAGGAAACAAAAGAACAGTGAAAACATTGACCGAGAGGAAGACAGGCAGTTAGCGTGGCTTTTGTTTACGGAAGTCTACTGACCAAAAGGTTCATTCACATGGCGCCATCCTCTGCCGTCGGCCCTGATCGATTTGAGTTTGACCTGTCAACCGATGACAATGGAAGTGACTCGAGCTTTTGGGCCACAGCAAAGCCGACAATTTGTGTGATAAAATATTAAGCAAACTCTGAGTTGAATCGCACGAGCTCTTATTACATTTTCGGCACTCGTATGTGCTGAAATTGTTGGATTTGGTTGATAATATTGAGAGAAAACTAAGGGAATATTTAGTGGTTTTTATATTAGTTTAACTATGTCAGGTTTAATTATTCTGAAAACCTTTTGAAAGATTGTTATTATTATAACAGTTTAATGAAAGAATTATATAAATATTTTCATATAAATTAAGGAAATAATTTAAAGAAACTCATGTTAATATTTCATACAAATTTATATTTTATTGTATTTTTTACTGACATTGATTTTATTTAATAAATGGAAAACAGAACATGATTTGGAATTTAAAGTGTTTTTTCCTCTTTCTAAAATTAAATATTTAAATTGCAAATTTTTTCTTTGCAATAAATAATATAATACAGCTTTGCCTATTATTCAAACTCTTTCATTTTGTTTTGCTTCACATTTATGCCTCCTAGCCATTGTTTATAACTCGCTCAAATTAATTTCGATCGTTTCGCTTACCGAATACAACACTCAATCGACGGGCTGCAATTGTGATGCGATGTGATTTGTGGTTGCCTTAAATTTGCATGCACCGCGCTTGATATGGCCGAGGCGTGACTTGGCGTCCAATTACTCCAGCTAGCGAAAAGTAAACCTGAAAGCAATTCGCAAATTTATTGGTCGAGTCAACAACTTTTGCACTTTTGAGCAATTTGATACTGAAGCGGATTACAGGCGAGAAAAGGCACTGCACACCAAATCGAAATAGTTTATACATTTTTGGTTTAGTTTGTATGCAAAAAACGGCAGAGTGAGAGAGAGAAAGACAGAGAGAGAGAGGGAAAGAGAGAGAATAAAAAAAATATTAACAGAAAAATGAAAATGGAGTGCTACAATGGGCGAATGGCCACAGAATTTCCAGCGAGCACACAAACAAAATGGAGAAAACTTTCAATTTGCTCAGTCAAGTATCGAAATGGTGGCAATCAGGCAGCCATGCGCTCAAAAAACTTAGCGTAGAATAAAACATAATAAAACACAAACCACAACAAGTGCTGCCAGCGCTGGTCCACCCACTAGACAAGAACAAAAAATTCCAAAAAGAAGAAGAGTGCAAAAAAAATTGTTGAAGAACTTTTCAATTTGGCCGCAAAATTTGAGCAATTTCCTTAACGGCGCATTTGGAGCATTTTTGCTCGGAACAGCTGGCTCTGCGAAGCAGCCAAAGGGGTGTGCCAAGTGTGTGCTTATATGAATCTGCATGTGAGTGTGTGTGTCAAAGCTGCCACCACACTGAAAGAGCAATTGGCAATGCAAAAATTATGGATTATGCAAAGTTGCTCGAAGCGCATACAACCTTGGCCCAAAGCACCTATTGAACTCTAATGCATTCAGAATGATTTTATGAGACGCTGCAACGCTTCGTTCGATAGCCTTGTAGACAATATTTTCAATTGACAGAGACTTTGCTCTAGGGAACATGATTGTTTGACTAAATGTCAAACAGTGCAGCAGCTGCAATGATTTGCAGAGCTGATATTGCTTTGCCACTATCAATAAGACTTGTTGACAATATCGATTGCTCTCATTAGGCACACTCGATCGGTCGTGTTTTACTTATTCTCTCTGTAAGTAACAGAAATTTGCAACACGGTATATATTACAGGCATATATTACTTGGATACTTCAAGTGAAACGTAATAGAGATTTTTTAAATATATAAATATATAATATATATTATATATGTATATATATATATGTATATATATAATATATATTATATAAATATATGCATATAAATCAATCACACTTGTTTAATGTAATGACTCTGCATATCTAACCGGACATATTTTAGATTAAAAAATTATGCACAACATTAAATACTAAAATTTTTATAAAAATTACATAGATAATTTTAAGCTATTTTGTTGTATATTAAAAATTTAAGTAGAGTAAATATTTATTGAAAAATAAAATGGTAACTCTATTAATTTGACATTGTAGTTATTTAAAAAATAATAATAAAAGCTAACTAGATAAACTAAGAGTGAATAATATTTTATGAAAATATATCAAATTATTACATAATATTATATTTAATAAAAATAAAATATAACAAAAATGTGTATAAATTTGTGATTCCATAGACGTTTGAAAAAGCTTAAAATATCAAAACATATTCATTTTATATCATTTAAAAAAATATTTATTTATACAGATATTTCTTTATTTAGATAATATATGTTTTACATTTGTATTGATAAAATGGCGTAACTAATCGTATTACTTTCACATTTTAATTCCAACAAATATATATGTATATAAAAATGATGATTTATAAACTGTAAACGCTACAAATCAATATTTGATTTTCTTTCTCAAGCTTACATCGATGTATATTTGGGTCGTATCATCATCTGAACAGACTTCAATGAATAATAGCCATGCCAATCATACCACCAAATGCCCTGCTCACTATGAACCCTTTCATTAAAGTATTGCCCGTTGAGGTTGCTGCGATGAGATCAAATGCTATTAATAAAACTATTCAATTAAAGCGAGTATAAGGCCTGTGTTACCTGTTGCCATAGAGGTTGTACCACCAGCCGCTTCGATAATGCGCGGCACAATTGCCTTGGGGCCAGCGATCGTTATCGCGGTCATAGGTGGTGAAGTCGTCATGCAGATTGTATGACAATGAATTGCGAGCGTTTCCGGTATAGGTGCCCAGTGACTTGAGCATATAGTTTTCCTGCTCGCTGCCAATCAGAAAGTTGTCGTAGCGAGCGTAACGGATGTTCTCGTCGAAATCGACAAGGGATACGTAAAGTTCGTAGGGTAGAGATTTGGTCAAATGATGCAGTGCCTCGAGTCCAATAAAGAACTCATCGTTCAAGTCGCCAAAGCCCTTCTTGTACTCAGCCCAGTTACGGTAGAAGTCAACCCTTCCACTGAAGCGTCTCTGCACCACCAACCAGCCGCTTCCAGCTGTTTCGGCATCGCATCGCACAGAGAGATTGCCGAAGCCATGGACAAATATATCATGGACATCGGAGGACTCTTCGAAGGGTATGCAATTTATGGCCAGATCTTTAGCCAACTCTTTATAGCACGAGTCGGAAATCGAACTGTTCAAGCTGGCAATTTCGTTAAGTACTAACCTAAGAGTTTCGGTATTGGCATTCAATTGGGCCTTCATCGATTCGATTGAGTTCTTATCTTCAGCTTGAGCTTTGTTAAGCGCCTGCATCAGCTCATCTTTAGTATTTGAATGCTGCACCTGAATGGCATTTAGCTGTTTCTGTATTTTCTCAATTTGCTTCTTCTTTTCCAGCATAGACGCTTCATAGGCTTTCAACTGCTCGTTTGTTTCCCGGTTGCTCCTGAACAGAGGTTTCATCTCATGTAGGCAAGCCGAACTACATGTCTCAGTTGAGTTGGCCTATTTATTATATAAACAAACAGAAGACTATGACAACTACAAATCTCGTAAAACTCACTGTACTCACATCAGTTTCGTGAAAATCGTAGCTAGCTGCCAACAATATGAGCAGAAAAAGCTTTAAAATACACAAGTCTAGAGCTCTCATGTTCGATGTGCACTGCCCGACTGGAAGAGAACGAATATTGTATGCCTGCACAGCGAATTCGCTTTATACAGCAACAAATCAGGCACTTATCAAAATTATGTTTTTGCTTATGCAACAGTTTGCAATAAAAAAAAAAATGAGAAGACAAAGGTCTCCGGTTCAGTGTAAGGGCGATTATATTTCAAATAATTGAACAAGACAAGTCGCAACGGGAGTGTATACCCATTGAAACTTGTGTTGACTAGCATATATCCAAAGCGTATTCCAGGAGATAATGGATAATAGAATTAAACAGTTAAATCGGTTTTCGCCACCGATTATAAATAAATATAATTTTGCCTTTTTTGTACCTTTCAACAAAACCAATATACCCTGCATTCACAGAATAAAACGAATAAAACATGTGTTTCATTTCTTCTATTACAAATCGAATAATTTATTTATATTTTCGCCAGACTTTATCAGTTTTTAATCGGTTTACTTTGTATGCTTAGCTCAGAGCAAAGTGTATTTCGGTCTAATGAACATTGCGACGGATTTTAGCGAATAATAGCCATTCAGTGTGTACCACCAGATGCCCTTCACACTCTTCTCGCCGCCCTTCATATATCTGCCATTGAGGTTACTGGACGGAAGTAGAAGGATTTAGTTAGTAATTAGGCACGATAATCGTTATTGCTAGTTGTTCACTTACCTATTGGCATTCCACTTGTACCACCAGCCACTCTCATAATAGCTGGCACAGCTGCCGCCCGACCAAGCGTCGTTGTCGTAATCGTACGTCGAGAACTTGTCATAGAGATTATATTTCAATGAGTCACCGGCATTGCCGCTGTACGTGCCGAGAGACTTCAGCATATATTGCTCCTGTTCGCTGCCGATGAGAAAGTTGTCGTATCGTGCATAGAACATGCGATTCTCAAAGTCAGTCAGCTCGACATAGAGCTCATATGGCCGTGATGTGGTCAGCTGGTGTATGTACTCCAGGCCCAGAAAGAATTCACCTTGATAGTAGCCGAATCCATTGCGATAGGCCTGCCAGTTTCGATAGAAGTCAATGCTGCCATCGTGGCGACGCTGTATGACAATCCACTCGACATCCGAATCGCAGAGCACTCGAAATGGAGCGTAGCCGGGAATCTGGATCAGCTGAACACTGTTCGCATTCTCGATCGCAGAGCAACCACTTGGCCTCCTCTCCCTCTCTCTCTCCCTCTCCCTCTCCATCTCCATCTCAGCCAAGTGCGTTGTCAGTAAACTCTCCAAGTAGTTCACAGAGGCATTCAGACTGCTTATTTGAGCTTTTAGCTCGTTTACGACTGCCGTCGCATCTGCTGCCGAAGCCACTGGAGACTTTATTAGGCCTGTGCCAATGAGATCCGCTAACAGACTCTGATTTGCATTGGAAATATTTACTGTGTTTATATTCTTGTATGTTGCGTTTATCTGCATAGAGCCCGCACTCCCGTTGACATCGACAATGTGAATGGTTTTACTCTGCAACACATTGCCCAACTGCAAATGAGGGAATTCAGCACAATTTCAATGGGGATTTACGACTGCTCGACCCACCTGTTTATCTTCAGCAGCTGCTGTGGCACAGTATTCCAGAAGTAGAATATATACGAAACATTGACCCTTTATCGACATCTTCGCAGTGAAAATGTAAGAGTCGTCGTCGTCTTTTGCATATGAATTTGAATGGAGAACTAAACAGAAGCTGTGACTTGACTTAATGTTATACAGTAATAATTGTTATTTGTTCACGCTTATCCACTTTATCACTGTTAGCTTATCAAGCTGCTTCATTCAAAACATTTTCACGTTGCTAATTTGATAAGAAGGTGTTATACTCTAAATAAATAATACACACATTTATATTAATTTGTATAAATATGCATTTATATTGCACTAAAACTTATTCGGCCAACTTTAAAGTTGCCCTCAATATAAATAACTTATGTATATATGTATATATATCCCAATTAATTAATTTATGTTCTCATAAAAAGCTTTTACTTCATGCTTGAGCAAATATTTATATGTGCGAATATGTTGATAAAACCCGAGATAACTTTGTTGGCGATGAGTAAGAGTCAAGCAGCATCAGCAGCCTTCATCAGCAGCTTCTGTTTTTCTGTATTTATTTTAGCTCAATATTCAATTAAAAGTTTAAAAAAAATTAATACATATTTTAATTAAATTTGAATTAAATTAAAAATTAAATATCAAAATGTATCTTAATAAATAGAAAATTTTAAATTTATTTTTTAAAGTATTATATTAATTAAATATATATAAAACTGTAAATTGTATAAACCTATTTATTTTAAATAATCCATAATACGTATGTATATGTTTAAAATACCTTTAATTTTATTGCGACTTAAAAATTATACAAATTTAAAAAATGAATCTATTTAATACTTAAATGTAAAAAAAAAAAACATATGTTTAATTTATTTATTTATTTTATTTTATTTTTGTGGATATATTCCATTTCCATTAATTCGAAATGTTATTGATTTTCCATTTGTTTTCTATTTTCAAACGCTGAAAACAAACAAATCTTCAAATTTAAATAGAAATATATATAAATCATATTAAATAATAATCATTCCATAAAAAAATAAAATAACAAAAATATATAAAATTGATATTTCATATATACACATTTACACATATATTTAAATTTGTAAATAAAAAAAATTTAAATTAAATTAAATTTACAAATTAAAAATATTTGCAACTTCCCTTATTTTAAGTTTATTACATTGTTAAAATGCATAAATTCAATATTTAAAAATCTGTCAATTCTATAAATATTTATTTATATATCTTTATAAAATTCATTCAGTGAAACGAAATCTCGTTCAGTTTTGTTGGTCATTTAAATTTGTATTTAAATTAAATGTGAAATGTTTATTTTTATTGCTCAATTGTAAAAGGTGCTCACGAATTTCCACCTGAGATTATGCCATTTGCTATTAGCCATTAGCCTTAAGCCAAAAAGCCAATTTGCCTAATCTGCCTTTTTCATATTAAAGCACTCACACACACACACACGCACACACAAAATTTCTTGTTTGTTTTGAATGTCAGATATACAAATGTATATATATATATATAGAAAATATATATACATATATATATTCCGAGCATATTGAGGTGCGAATGTATTTATAAAGCGACTTTGTTGTATTTTTAGTTTAGAAAATCGAAAAATTGAATACAAAATAATGCAAATGAAAATGAAAATGCTCGGGCCAGACCTTTAATCTGTTCATTTTCAATGCCCGATTTATGAAGTGCGAAGCATTAATTTGATTTTTTCCCTCCACATGCATACATATATGCATATGAGTGTGCGTGTGTCTTCGTATGTATTTGGCCATAATAAATTGGGTCAAAAATGTATGGAATTGTGTTGGCGCGCGCTTTGAAGTCACTCTGTCCCCTCCGCCCGCACCGTCAGCCCCCGCACATTTGACTTTGAAATTGAAATTGGAAATAGTAGAGTGTGGTGGCGTGCGAGCAAGGTCAGTCCAGAGTCTACGAGGAATTTAATTAGCAGCTGCACACTGGCGGCACAAAGCATAGTTTATGTATAAAACGCCTCGGCAGCCTCCTCGGGCTGCTTTCATAATTCAACTGACAGCTGAGTTTGCGCTGCATCAATATGGCAATAAGTTGTATCCGGTTGCAGCGTCTTTCGTTTCGCCACTTGGCGCACGTAGCGACTTTTAAGTGGTTTCTGTACTTGCGCTTGACCTCAAACTTTCAACTTGGCCCCGGTCTGGGCCGAGGGGATTTGCATTTGCAGCTGCGTGATGCAGCCGCGTTAACCTTCTACACTAACCAGACACCATCATCACAAGCCCATTAAAATCCTGAGAGCGCAGAAAGCGCCAGCCCCGACTCCGCTGGCCACCACCAAGCCGGCTAGCCAATCGACCGGGCACTTTTCCTATCCTTGCCAGCAGCTGGTTATCCCTTGCCATTGTCTGTCCAGAGTGCGGCATATGGACAAGTGCATAAGAATGCAGGCAGAGCATCATAATTCCAGTCTCTACACGGCTTTGACTTTGACTCGCCAGCTAATGAAATTCGAAATAATCAATATGCCTGACCTTCAGGCTGAGGCAGCTACAGCACCAGCTCATGGAGCATCAATGTCCGGGTTGATGGGGCAAAAATGGAAAACATTTCGCCCAGCCCGCGAGGCAGTCTGTGGGCGGCAGGGGGAGGTAGGTGGCATAGCGCCACGCGTGCTGTGTGCAATTGTTGATTTGCTTTGTTGCCCACACTTTGCGCATTTTCCAACACTTGCCAAGCACTAACATTTACTATCGCTCTGACCCCAAGCCAAAGCCAACAAATTGAAGTCTATTGCTCTGGCTTGTGGCGCTGAAACTTGAACAGCAATGAACTCATGCTAAATACTCTACTCGAATGAAGGATTTAGCGAGTGCCGAAAGAGTGTTGTCTGTGAAGAGAGTATTAAGAGAGTATACAAAGAATTTCAGCTGTCAAATTGGCTCTCAATGGCGCCATCTCCAGTCAGTCGAAATGCTGCCTCGAGTCCGTGTTAAATCGCATTCGAATGGAAATTTCGTAAGTGCATTTGGACCTCATCATGCCCGCTCTTTCCCCAATTCCCATTATTCGCAGCTCAACAGCAGAAGTCCTCGTTCCAGCACTCATATTGCACGCAATGCAGCTTCCATTGTTCAGCGGGCAACGAGCCAGCCATTTGCTCACAAAATTTCTGTTTAGTTTTCAGTATATGTTCTAGGGAAATACTTTTCTTTTTTACTTTCTCTTCCATATGCTGCATTGTGGATGCGCAAATACCCTGTAAACAGAATGGGCCAGAATGGGTTTTATTTAAATGTAAATGAAATGCAGTAAAAGAGTTTAAATCTATTTTGATAATATTTCTCTTAATTTTACTATGCTCTGCTAGCTTCCCATAGATTCATTTCTTTCTCTATATTATTTCTTTAACATAATTAGAGAGCATCTGTTTGTTCAGCATTTTTCACTTGGTCTTTGGACAGGCAAGCGCCCTGTGTTGGGTTGTTAGCATCTTGTGAATTTTCCAAATGGACATTACATCAAGCATGAAAATTGTTTCTCTTGTTGACAATTCAGCAGCCCTCTTTGCACTTTGTTGTTTATTGTTTTGTTTTGCTCACACTTTGATGAGCTGAGATACACTGGAAATAGAGAGTATTATTATTTTGAAGCAAAGCAGCTTAACCGAACTGCAGCTGAAATTGTAGTCGATGAAATCGTGTGGGTGTCGAGCAATTTATACAGAGATATTTATGTGAGAATATTATGGATTATATAAAATATGTATTTTCGATAATATGCATAAATATATATAAGAATTCGCTGCATTTATTTCTTATATACTGAAGCCACAAATATGTGATTTTTGGCAAAAGTTTTTAATATTTTGAAAAATCTTACTCTCATTTTAGCATTTATTAACTACTAACAGTTAGTTTTATATGTATTGAAATATGACATTATATGTATATAAAATATTAATAAAATTCCTCTCATTATAATTTTCTATTTCTTCTACATCTACATCTGGCATCTGTCTCTTTTCTTGATTTATATATGCATGCATGTAATATAAATAATAAAAGTCTTACACTTTATATTTTCTATGTATCTATCTCCTCTACGTCTATCTGGTAGGGTATTGCAACTTCGTCAAACTAAAAATATATTTTTTTTATCTTGTTTTTATGTGTTTATTGTCGCACTTTCAAATGCAAGTTTTATCAGTCTCTCTCCCTCTTTCTATCTCTCTCTCTCTCTCTGTCTGCTTCTCCCTTTGATATCTGCATCTATTAAGCACGGTCAAAACTACATTTGCAAGTCAACAGCAGGCGAGAGACAGAGAGAGAGAGATAGATACAGAGAGTGAGTGAGAGAGAGAGAGAGAAGTGAGAATTCAAGCAATGTAAAAGATAAGCATTTAGATAGCAATGCGAAGGCAATAAAGGCTACTTTGAATGCTAGCATTAAGTTATTTCATACACTATCATTAGAATATAATGACGCCTGGCAGCTAATAAATGGATTTCATATTTACTGAGAATTCGAGAGAGAATAAAAAATAAGAAAATAAGTAAATACAAGCAGCAGTAGAAAGATATTATTCCAATAAATTCACAAAATTCGTTTGTATTTTAATTTTAATTATTTATTTTTTTGTTTCTTGTTTAAAATTTTTATATATGAACTTAAATTCCACTGAATTTCACAATTTGAAACAGCTCAAATTACACTTAATATGAATGCATGCATTATTCCTGTAGATTTTTCTCTGACTATTGATAAGAGTTTTTTTTTGGAAATCGTTACAACTATGAGAATGTTAATAAGTTTATTTTTCGTTTACATTCAAAAATACAAATATTACATGTAAACATTTGTTTGTTTTAACACTTAAAATGCGATTCGAATTATTTATAATTGTTTATTTTATTTATTTTAAATTTCTTTGGCTTAGCAGCAATTTTATTCGTTTAACTTAATTTAGTTTTTAATAGTCCATTGAGACATTTTTGTTTTTGTTTTTTTTTTTTTCACGGGATACACATCGACTTGAAATGTTTTTATTTTAAATTTAAAATTTAATTAAAATTATTTTTTTTTTCACTTGAATATTTATAAGCTTCTTGAATGATATTTAAACATTCATATTTAATATTAAATTTAGTTTATCTGTTTTAAATTTAATTTTATTTAAGCAATATCTTAATAATCGTCTTCGTTTCTTAGTTCATCATCACATTGGGAATTTAATTCGATAATGTGAAAGTTTGCTCGAATACTTTGTGTGTGTTTCTTATGATTTCCTTTTCGCTTTATTTCCAGTGGAATTGTTTTTGGTTGAATAATTCCCCCTTGGATGTTTGACTCCTTAGACAACTTTCCAGCTAACAACATCGAGGTCTTTCTCTGATCAGATCTTTGGCATAGGGCTTCATGCTGATAGCTAAAGATTAAATCCGTAACTCACTGAGCTTAACCTAGGCGCGCGGGGAGTATGTGAATGTAAAGATTGACTTAAACAGAAAGAAAGTACTGAAATGAATACAGACATACACATACATATAGAAATATGGTAAAAATATCAATGCTTATAGTAAACACTCTCGTCTGCTAACCAGCCTCGCATCCAGCTGCTGGTGCAGCGGCTCCTCTCCTTCCACTGTCATTCGCACTCATCTGCGCGCTATAAACACAACCGTCTCGAGCGGCATGCCAGGTGGTGCTGGTGGTGGTGGTGGTGCAGCCCGCTCTTATAAGTCTGTGTGCAGCACCGGGGGCTTACAGTTGGTCTCGGCATTCACGACGAGCAGCGCAGCGGCAGTGGGCGTCACCTGGGTGGGCGCCGCCTGTGCCTGAGCCTGTGCCTGAGCCAGGGCCATGGGCTGTATGGCGGTGATGACATCGGTGCCCGCTGTGGTCGTTGTGGTTGTTGTGGCGGCCACGTGGGCGTTATTGTTGCGGGCGTTGGCCAGGGCCTTCTTCTTGGCCTTGCTATTGTTGGCCAGGGCATTGGGGCCAATCAGACGCTCCGATTGCCGGCCCTTGCCGAACTTGGGAAAGAAACTGTTCTCCAGCTGCAGCTGGGCATTGACATCCTTGCGGGCCGCACAGGTGCAGGCCTTCATGAAGCTCTTCTTGAAGTTGTCGCTGAGGAAGGCGTAGAGGATGGGGTTCATGGCCGAGTTGGAGTAGCTGAGGCAGCCGCAGGCCAGGAACACGGCCAGCTCCAGTCGGGAGGCGCAGCTGGGCGTCGAGCTAATCAGCGCCACCTGCGAGATCCAGTGGGGCAGCCAGCACATAATGTACACCGTTATCACGGTCAGCACCAGTTTGGTGACCTTGCGGTGCGAGCGCTTCTTCTCCTTGCTCTTGTGCTTCGGCCCCACCGTGTGCAGCTTGCGTATGACCAGGCAGTAGAAGATCATGATGAAGATTAGCGGCGTCACGAAGCCCAGGATCAGCGAGTACAATATGAATGCCGTCTCCGATTGTATGTTGAACGCCTCCGGCCAGTTGATGCTGCAGGTGAAGTGATTCGGCTCCGATTCATAGGTGCTGGCAAACAGGATGACGGGCAGCATCAGCAGCACCGAGGTCGTCCAGGCCACGGCCGACACGACTTTCGAGACGAACGGGGTGCGATAGCGCGGCGACGATATGGGATGACAAACGGCTATATAACGATCCGCCGACATGATGAGCAGAAAGATGGACGACGTGAACTGCGTCACGGACGTGCTCACCAAATAGGCCTTGCACATGTAGTTGCCAAAGGGCCAGTTGCCCACCTGCATGGTGTAGAGCAGGAAGGGAATGCCAATCAGAAAGCACTCGTCCGCTATGGCCAGATTGAGTATGTAGATGTTGGTCACCGTCTGCATCTTGGAGAAGCGCAGCACCACATAGATGACCAGCGTGTTGCCAAACAGGCCCACAATGCAGACGAGCACATACAGTATCATCGTGATGAGCTCCAGGCCAAAGTTGCCGTCGCGTCGACAGCCCTGCATGGGATTGTATGGCCCGCTGCCGTTGGGCAGCTCGCCGCCAAAGCCCACCGGCAGGGTGCCATTGAAGCCGGGAAATATGAAGCCGCCGCCGTCGCTGCTGCTGCTGCTGCTGCTGCTGCCGCTGCCGTCGCCATTTACCGTATTCGCATTCATGTGCTTGTAGTAGTCGGAGAGTTCCAATATCGAACTAATGCCAGCGCCGTCGACTTCGCCTTCGACGCCCTCAACATCTATGGCCCTGGCGCTGGGCATAGACTGTTGGCTAATGGCTGGCGCTGCTGCTGTTCCATTTGCTGACGTCGCTCTCGCTGTTGCTGCTGCTGTCGACGCCGGCGTCGCTGTCAGCTGCTCTGTGGGCGTTATTAAGCTCGTTAGTGTCAGCGCTGTCAGTACAAATAACAGGATGCCACAGCGGCCATGGACATGGTCCATGTGGCAGCTGCGGTTGGCGCCGCCATTTGGTTTCGAGTAACCTTTCATGTTTGTTGTGCGGCCGCTGCTGCTAATCCTACTCCTCCTTCTCCTGCTGGTATTGCTGCTGCTGTTGCTGCTCCTACTGCCACAGTTCCTGTTCGCGTTGCTATTGCCTGTTGTTGCTGCTGCTGCTGCTGCTGCTGTTGCTATCGTTATGTTCGCTTGGCTAATTTTCAATCCTGGACAGCAGCGCACATTAGATGCTGCCTGCGGCTAAAATTCAAATATTTTGATATGTTTTCCATATTTGATGCGTGCGCACGGGCGTATGGGGCGTGTGGGGGGCGTGCTGACCGAACGACTGGACACCACGCAGCTGTCGTCACATAATTTCAGTGCTGCACATGAAACGAGAGACAGAGAGTTGGCAAATGCCTGTGATTATTATTACACAACTAATTAGCATTGATTGGGCATGGCCTAAACTAAACGAAACAAAAAATTCTGTTATTCAATCTGGCAAAAGCTTTGCATAAGCCTCTCGGGCAAAATACCTGAAAGGTGTTTTCAGCAAACAAATTGAAGTCGTTTGTTAGGTAATGCACCTTATTAAGAGGAATTTACATACATGTACATATATATTTATTTGTCTATATATTGAGCTACTGCAATCAGTGAAACGCTGCCTTAACAGCAGCCAATGCAGGAGTTTTCGCTCTTCTGATTTCAATTGTTCTTCAAACGGAATAGCAGCATGGAATTTATTGGCCAGGACGACCTGTTGGCCAACGTGTGTGAACTGTTAGTAAATGGCCATAAATGCATATGTAAATATGCAAGAGAATCGCATTGTGAAGCGGCTTAAATTCCTGTTTTGTTTTAATGTATTCTTATATCATACGTTAGGTAATAATAGCTCACACCTATGCATTTATGGCTTGCTATTGTACAATATGCGCTTCAATTTCATTCAATTGATAGTTGAATATTGTAATTGAATTTATGGGCATATCAAAAAAGCATGAGATGGACGAATTTAATGGAGCGAACTGGATTTTTGCACAGCTGCCGGGAATATTGAATGAAAACCGAGATGGCAAATAAATGCGAAAAGCTTAAAAAAAAAGCTGCAGCATTAACTGACAAAGAACATGTGTAATATCTCTGTTCGAGCATGAATGTGGTAATGACGGCCTGACAGCATCAGAAGCCGGCAAGAGGATTGCGAGAGCGAATCGAATAATTTACGACCATTCTTAATATACAAAACCATCGAGTAGTATAAGGACAGAGGTAAAACACTTCTTCTGTTTCATGCTTAAAATCTGTAGGAAATCAAGGCAAAAGAAATAAATTATTTTTAAAAAATAAACATACTTAAAAGAATTTCTTCTTCATTATTTATTCCAAAAATAGCATTGAAATTGATTATAATTTTGTTATAAATTCAATGAAAAATTTGTTATACAATAATAAAATAATTTTATAAAAATAAATGAAAATTCAATTGGAAGGAAACACATTCAAGGTTTTGACAATTTTTTTAAATATATAAATTATTATTATATTTATGTTTATAAATATGTGCTCGTAAATTCACTTCAATAAAAGAAAGCAAAAATCTAGGAAATTAATTTTCACAAAAATGAGCTGCCAACACATATTAACATAATGTGATTTAAAAAAAAAAAATCTAATTTCAAAGACATTTTCCTAAATTCAGTGAATATGAAACGTGACATTGAAATTCAAAGAAAATAAATTTTGATAAAAGAAAAATACCGTTGCTAATACAATATTAATATTTCGTGTAAAGCCTCGTAGAAATACAAAGAAAATATATTAAATAAAAAATAAAATAAAATACAGCAAATAAATAAATTCAAACGCCCTACGGATGCTTTAAGTAATTTATCTTAGATGCCCCAATTTACTGCCCAACTATTTACAATGGACACGCCTCTGCTCCTTCACACCGAACAACATATGTTCAACTGTACAGAGAGTTTGCCCTGAGGATTTCGGTAGACAATATAATCTAGCTGAGCACCTGGGACAGCCAGCACACGCCCAGGTAGAGCAGCCAGAATCCAATTAGATAAGCAAGAAGTAAAGGAGCACAAATGAAAGCCATAACTAAAAACTAAGCAAACAAACCACGCAGAACAATTCTGTTTGTGAATGTTTATTTAGTTCCACAACAAGAACTACTTTCTGCTGCAATTTCAAGTAAACGAGAATGAACTTGAGTTGAGGCCATAACTTGGCGCAAATTTGATGCTCTTTATGAGACCCACGACACTTTTGCGTAAATCAGTCTGCCAAACAGCGAAGCCAAACTCGGCAGACAGCGGCCCCAATAAGCTGTCAAGTTTTTGTTTTGGCCAAGAATTAGTTTTGCCGCACGAGCCGCAGTCAAATGGCGCAAAAGTTCGTGGTTTTCCTTTTCAGGTCAAGGCGAAACTCTGGCAGACTCTCAGCATGATTTACTTTAATGAATTAATTGCCATAGTCCGCCGTCAGATAAACAACATGAGTCGTCAGAAATATATGAGTTGTTGGTTTACACCCAAGCAGAGGGTCGACAGCTGCGATTAATGACAATTGCCCAGCGCAGACAACCAAAACACACAGAACCTAGACGATGCCCAACCAGTCAACCCCTCTCTCTACCCCTCCCTTTTCATCTGTCCCTTCAATTAGCTCTCTAATCGCTTTCGACTCACAATGTGCAACAAATCCGCCGCATAACAGTGCCGCCTGACTGCTTGTGCAGCAAGGCTTGACCGGGCAGCCCCAACTTGATTAGCCGACAGGTAATCAGGCTGACGCTGCCGCTCAGCCTAAAAGCCCTGTCCACAACAGATGCCGGCCACAGAATGGGCTCAGCAATCAATTGCTACACATGTTGCCATTGACGCATATACCACAAAAGACCATGAGACGACCCAACGACAGAGTTGGGCTGAGCTAAAACAGATACGGACTTGCCAAAGGTTGAAGAAGCGCATTTTGAGCCCTGACTGTTTCGAGTCTGAGTAGATGGACCACACCCATTAAATTCTTAGGCAGTTGGGTAGCATCTCAGCTAGTTTTAATAGATAAATATAATGTATTTAAATATGAAGAAAATTAATGAATGTTTGGTTTGTGTTTATGAATTTGAATTTCTTTTACAAATTCTTTTTGATTTGAGCATTCAAGAGCAAAGAACAAAGAAAATAAAATATTCAAAAAATTTAAAGTATTAAATATGTAATTGATTATTCATTTACCTATTTATTTTACTTTACTTCATTTTTTTATATTTTATTTTACTTTCTTTTAATTTTATTTTATTTTAATTAATTATTTTTTTTTTTTTTTTTATTTTCCATTTTCGTGTCCAAGAGCCCCAGGCTAAGCTTATAACTTAATTGATAAATGTTCTATATATATTGCTTGGCTTGCAATTGTATTTCGTGCCGGTTTATTAGCGCACTCTGTTTAATTGAAAATTATACACCTATAAATGAGAGCCATAAATAGCCCACGGTTGTTTGCCCAAATAAATTGCTCAAGGTCAAAAAAGTCGCCTAGAGAATTTGTGAGAAGTACAATGCTATGAGAATTAGCAGCATTATGAATCGTAATCAATCATTATGATTTATAATGCTTAATCTCTCAAAGCGAATTACGCACAAGAAATTCATTTAAATTGTAAATTTTAAAGTGAAACAATTAAATAAACTTGTACTAATCTGCCATGAATTTAAGCAATGTGATGATAGAGTATTTATAATATCCTTACACTAAAAAAAATAAACTAAGCGAATAATTTAACTTACAAAAATTATATCGATTTAATGAAAAAAAAAATCTTTTTTTTTTTTAAATTATATTGGACGATACTTTATCAATGTTTATAACAGCTCTAGTCCTGTATCTTTTTTTTGGTATTTATATATAAATGTCCCAATATTTGATTGCTCTAATAGGTCTTTAGTTTTGCTATCGAATACGAAATCATCGAAAATATTTTGCGTTCCATTATTATTATTACTGTCGATGTCATTATTATTATCATGTATTTGATATTTATATTTCATTCAATAAGAAATCTCTGTTTAACTTTAGTAATCCAAACATTTCCATGTGGTATTAACAGCTGGCGTTATGCATGCATAATTGCTCTTACGTTTGTATAATATAGAGCACTTTGCTTTGGATTGTATAACTCCGCTGTATACACATACTTAAGTATGTATTTGGCGAATTTCACAACATCTCCTTTGCGGGAGCTTAAACTAAGCGTACTTAATTTTCATATATTATTCAAGAGCTTCTTCCTCATTAGCATTCCCTTTGCCAGTCCGCAGATATGAGCACATAAAATAAAATTCAATTAAACAAACATTTGAGTTCGCAGAAGCAATTTATAAGACGCAGAAAGTCATGTATATGAAGTGTTGATGATCTTCTGGCTGCTTTTTCTTCTTCTTCCTCTACTGTTGCTCTTTATAAACAATTTCGTCATAATGATGTGTTGCCTATTTGAAAAATGTTTCGCATGTTTTAATTTACTTGTTTGGCTCTGTGGCATTTGACTAATGTGCGAGTAACATAAAAGATTCAAGGCAAGACGCCAAAGGCCCCCCTCACCCCCGGTCCAGCAAGAAAAGCAAACAAATGAAAATGTATAAGAAAATCTAAAATGAAAAGAACAAAAGGCAGGCCTAAGGACGGCTGCGTTTTCTTGCCAGAGCTCGAGCAAACTCTTGAAAATTGAAATGCCTTGGAGCACGCCTTGCGGGCTCTTTAAATTCAACGCGCGATTTCTGAGTCTTGGTCTGGCCCGGGACCTGTGTCTAGACACTGATTTCTCAGTTGGTTCGTGGCCGAAATTAATTTATTGCTTAAATGCTTAGGCGGAGGCGTGGCCGTGTATGGGCGTGACACGTCGCTGACGCTGGCATTAACCGCTGCGCTGCTGAAAGCTCGCACGGCTCATCATCTTAAATGGATATTCATGGAGCGATAACTTAAAGCGATTTTCGGGCAAGGCGCTGAGCCACCGAGCCACCGCAGCACCACATCAAGTGCACCACCTTCACCACTGCAACAATTCACAGAATCGATAAATGTGTTCAGTGTGGTTCTCGGTGGCTGCCAGTGACATAAATCAAATTATATAGATAAAAGAGCAAAAATAAAAAATAAAAAAAATCATAATAAGTACGCTCACCTCTGTAATGAGAAGCAAAAAAAGAAACAGAAAATGAAAACTCTCACATGAAACGACACGCGCCACAAAAAGTCAACTTGCAAATGTTCTGCACAAATTTGTTATCATGCAAAGCATTCGCATACCCTGTAAACATGCCTGGGGGCATATTTATAAGCCAGAAACTGCGAATGGTGTGTGTATTTAAATTATTTTAGCTGCTCTTCAGAAGAAAGATTTTCTAAAAGAAATTTTTGTATTGACGTTCTATATTGCAGCAGTACTGTCGCTTTAATATATTTGCCCGTGCATACCCCATTTTCTGTAGGCATTTCCATCCGACGGCACACAAGCAACATCTAAGATAGATTTAGAACTTCTTCTTCTTCTGCTCTGCTATAAATAGCTACAGCTTGAGCAGACACACGCTGCAAGCCACGGAAGCTTTACAATTTTTATTTATTTAATGATTTTTATATTGAATATATTTTATACGAGTAGATTTTTATTTATTTTTAGTAGTGATGAATCTTATATATTTTTAAATAATCTCAATATAAATAAATTAAATTTATACAACTTTATATTCAATAATTTTAAATACTTTTCATATCAGTATTTTCTTAACTTTTTAATGAGCAGATTTACCAGTGCTCTCTTCACTCCTTCTACGACTATCTATATAATATATATATTGTATATACTACATACATTATTATTTTATTTGAACTGTTTACTTTTATATATTTAAAAAAATATGACTGATAAAAAATACTATATATTGAGGAAAATATCTACTCTAATCTCAATGTCTGACAGCGTTATCGTAACTACAATCACTATGGATATACTCTTTATAGGTTTACATATATCGTATATGTATATCTTTTGTAGAAATTAAATTATCTGATTGGCTATATATATTTTGTATTTCAATATATATAAATGTATATATTTTTTATATTAAAAAATATATATAGTACGTACATTTTTTATATTAAAAAATATATATATAATATATAATTTTTTTATATTAAAATATACATGAAATATATATAGACAATAAAATAATTTAAAATTATACAAAAGATATAAGAATATTTATTTCTTAGTAAATTTAATAAAATTAAATTTTTTAAAATTATTATTTTATTTATTATATCATTTCAAATGCAATAATTAAGAATATTCTCTAAATAAGTATTTTTTAAATTTACTAAAAGGAATCGTTGCATGTTAGCTTTAACTGCCTAGCGCTCGCTTGACGCTTTCTTTAACTTATTTAAAATATTACAATAGTCAAACAACAATCGGATCTAGGTTGCTCTTTTGATCCACACTTCAAGTATTTCCATTCAGCCTCTTAAGCAGCTGTCTGCATAGATAAAAGTTTCAGAATTCCACTCTAGGGTATGTTTTAGGGTCGTAGATTTTTAACGGAATTTCCTATTGCTGCATCGCTGTTTGCCTCGAAAATTATACACAAGTGATTTCGTTATTTATTTGCCGTGAGGTTTTTGCCTCCATCGAACACCTGTGATAACACTTAGTGGAGGGGCGTTGGGGCAGTGTCTGAATATATTTGCCAAAAAGCAACAGCAGCAGCAGCAGCAGCAGGAGCAGCAGGAGCAGGAGGAGCCGCAGCAGGTCGGGAAGGAAAGATTCTTGCAGGAGTTTTCAAAGCGTTCGCAGCATTCGTCTGTTTGTGTACATTTTACATAAAAATAATACAATTTGTTTCATTATGAAATATCATGCATGAGTCCTGGCTTCCCGGGCAATTATGCTGTGCGAAATGATTTCATTTGAGAAGGCGGCAGCTGTGCGAGAATTTAAAGATTGCTTTAAGCAGCGCATCAGAGACAAATTTCTTTTGTTGTTTCGCTTCTCTCTTGTTGCGTTTTTATTCTGTTCGCTTCGGGGAGTCACTCAAAAATTCTAAGAAAAATATGAGTTATAATGTTTTTCGGCTATAAAACGACGGTAAGTGGGTGCTCTTAGGGCTATAAAACATTTGCCGGGCCAGAGTACGGGCCCGGGTCTGGGTCTGGGTCCGGGTCTGCGCCTGAGCCTAAGCTGCGGCCTGGGGTGCATAGAGTAAATGGACTTTAGCTTCACTAAGTCCCAAGTAGGAGATTGATACTTTTTGTGCTGAGATTTGCATAACAAAGCGTCGGGGATCGGCCCTCGAATATTGTGCGCGCTGTGCGTCTTATTTATGCTCGCCTGACAGCATCAAAATTGGATAATGGAAATTGGATTCTAGCCTAAACGAAAACGACAACGATAAACATCGTTTTAGCTGGCTCTCTCTTTCACTCTCTCTCTCTTTTCAGCTAGCGTGCAGCCGTGCAGCAAGTGAAACTTTGCCAGGCTTCAGCTCCCAGGCACTTGAGTTGATTACCACAAGGACGACACGTGTGCCAAGTCGAAACATAAACACAAACACCTGTTGAGATTACCGCCCAGTCGAAGCAGAGCAGGATAGCAACAGCAGCAGGAGAGAGCAATAGAGTGGAAGCCATGCCGCTGCTATGCCAGCGCCATGCCAGAGCCATTGCCATGTATTCAGCTTGATATGCCGCCTTATTAATATTAATGAGCATATGAGGTGGGCAAATGGCAACCGTTGACATCACTGCCAACGTCATTACAACGTGCGAAAATAAATATTTAATTATTTATAAATCATGACCGGACTCGCGACAACAACAACTACAGCAACAACAACAACTTAGCTGTCGATATCGATGTCTAACTGCGTGGGCGTCTACAGCATCGCAATTGTTAGCTGGAAGCTATAATTATGCTGGCTATGCGATGGGCAGAGATAAATATTTAAATAGCGAGAAGAAGACAAAGGTCAATAATATATATATTTTATGGTATTAATGAATTGAATTGCTTAGGAATACTCGAAATGCATGACTACGAGAAGAAAGCCAAATATTTATAGAATTATTATTGTTTTTTATTCTTATCTATTTCAAGGCATATTTTCATAAATATAGCAAATAGATTAATTTTATGAAATATTAAAAAAGTTCTTTATGGGATCAATTGAATAAATAATTAATACATTTTTTATACGTATTTTTTTTTGTATTTTATTTATTTTTTAATTAGTATTATTAATTATTAACTGATTTATTGTTGGAAATGTTCATATAAAATTTAGTTAAGTAATCATTTATTGTTAAAGGAAGTTGGCAAATAATTTTTAATTTGTTTATAATATTAAGCAGCACTCTATATATGTATACACATATTTTACTAAAAAAATAAAAAAAACTTTAAGAGCAGTCTCAAGTTCAATCAATTCGTTTGCTTTTCGTTCAAGTTAGACAAAAAGAAAACACGACTATTTGTCTCTAGTTTCAATCCCAAGGTTTTTCAATGCTGTTCTTTTGTGACATGAATAGCGAGCACAATGAGAGTATAGCATGCGCCAAACTCTAAAAATACATACATAAATCCAAATGCTCTGCTATTGGTCCTATTGATAGCTCAATCAACCCAGACTTTTCTCTCCGAAAGAATAAAATGATTGTGTATGCCTTGAATGCGACATTCGACAGACAAGTCGAGCAGTCAAAGAGTTCAAGTTCGACTTCTCTGCAATAAATATGCTGCTATATTTATATCCTTATAGACTATATATCTAGATATAGCAATGCTAGGATAATCTAGGATAATTGAGCATCATTTTTTGAAGCTATCGCCCGCTTAATAGGTCAGTTGAAGTTTCTTCTTCTACCTTTATCGAAGAATCATTGTAGCTCATCAATTGCGAATATCTTTTTGACTTTATTAATAAGTAACTCAAATGTCTTCAGACACCGCTACATCTACAAAGTTTCTTTAAGTGCTAGACGATGCAGCTGCACTCTCATGGCGAATTCGAGGCAGTTTGCTGTGTGACGAATACATATAAGGAAGTAGCAGCAGCAGCAGCTACGCAAACATAAACTAGACTACACAGAGAGACAAAGGCACAGAGAGAACAAGAGAGAACAACAGAGAGCATAAAAAATAAACAAGAGTATTCAGGCATAATAAAATGGCTGAAATGTATGCACATAGAAATGCTCAAAAAGTGACAGAGTTGATGGCCTTCACTTCGCTCCGCTTCGCACCGCCTCGCACCGCCATGCCTGGCATCGACTGGTTGTAAAAATATGCCACTGTACAGAGCAGCAGTAAAATATTTGACATATATTTATTGTTATGGGTACATGTCCATTGGAGCGGCAACTCGGCCTCATGTTCGACAGCAAAAACAAGACATGATGGCGCGATAAATGGACGCTGTCCACATAAATCGTGGCACTATAGCAAAATAGCAAAAAATAAACAAAGCATAAAGTAAATAAGTATTAGCGGATGTTGCTCGACTAACAGATGAGCTAGAAGCGGGACTATAAAAAGTGAGGTAGGCAGAAGTTGATTGAGAAGCTCTTAAACAAATTTTGCTTAAGAAAAACTACAAATTCGAATTTAATTATAAAATTTTAGAAATATTTTTCCAATAAATGTTGAACTAGGCGGAGGAGCAATAAAGCAGAAAGGAAAGTAATTTTTTAAATAAAAAAATTTAATTTTAAGTTATTAAAAAATACAAAAAAAAAAAAAAAAAAATTTAATCCTCTTTGCAAGTATTTTATATCTTTTGCTGCACTAAAGCTTACGTTTGAAATAGGATCACATAATATATTAAAAAAATAAATAAAAAATAATTATTAGGAGTAAAATAAAATTTAATTAAGAAATATGTAAATATAATTAAATAATATTAAAAAATCTATTTATTAAACAATTTGCTGGATTGCCAATAATTAATAAAGAAAATTCGTAACTTTAACTAAAAACCAAAACACTTTCTAGCAACATTTTTCCAGGGTATGGGCGGCAATCAAACGAAGGTCCGCCACGGAAATGGAATGCGTCCGATATGCAGATCGAATTGTGACAAAAAGATATATGCTTCTATGGCTTTTCGAACATGTGCGTGCCTAAAATAACTCGGCCAATTTATGAGTCAAGTGAAGCTTAAGTGAAACACGAACGCGACGCACACTGAATGCCATAAAAATGATAGCTAGCCTGTCCGCCTGTCGGTCAGTCCGATAGCAAGTCGGTCCGGTCAGCTCTTTCGCAACGCTCATAAATTGGCAATGAAAACATAAGCTAGTTAGCATCGGAGATGCTACTGTTCTGCAGGGCCATAAACGTAAGTTAGCTTAAGCTTATGAATCAATATTGAATTCGGTTTTATAGGTTGTCTGTCGCCCATGCCCGTGCTGTGTAAGGACTTTATGCCAATCTACTCGATAAAGTTGAATAGCAATCTGTTAATTTTGCTGCCAAAGTTAGTTTTACGAACAACTTTTATAGTGATTGACAAGCAAGTTTTATTCCCAGAATTTTCGCTAGATTGGAGTTTTTTTTTTTTTTTTGTTATTGTTTTCACTTTTTTATTCCATTTTCGTCGCTTGGAAGCTACAAGTTTTTAATTAGTCTCACGAATAAACAATTAAATTGACTCCAACTACGCTCATGCTCATGCTTGGCCGCCTCAACTTGAACACATTTATCTTACTCCACTGTCTGGACTTGGACTTGGGCCTGGGCCTGGGCCGATGACTCGCCATACGGTTATTTGTTTTTGCCACGCTGGCTATAAAAAGAGAAACCTGGATAGGGAACTGACTTGGGGCTGGTGGCAAGTGCTACGGCAAACTTGTCGTAATTCACTTTGAAGCCAAGTTTTATCATCGATAAATTTTCTACGAGCCAAACACTTGTTGCAAGCGTCGCCAGAGTCTCTGCCAAGAGTTGCCAAGTGAATCGGGTGGACACAGTTTCTAACCCGAAGCCAAGTGTCTGTGTAAATCAATCGATGAAAAACAGTTGAAATTAGATTGAACAAAGATGTGGAAAATCAAAATAAACGCCTTTCTATGCGATTTTCAGATGGGAGAGACAGATCGAGATTGAAGGAGAGCAATAAAGCGATGAAAACGAGAAGGAAAGAGCGTATGAGAGAGAGGGAGCAAGAGATGGTATGAGAGAGAAACTAAGATGGTGTGAGAGAGACAATGAGGGAGGGAGAATGAAGGAAACAGAGAGGCGCAAGTAGAATGTTTGAGGAAGAGAGAATGAAACGATAAAGAAAGAGCGAGAATGTGAGAGTGAGTATAAAATAAAATTGTATAGAAAAAGAGAGAGGAAATGAATGAAGAGGCAGAGTGAGATAGAAGCAGAGGAAATAAGCGAGTTAGATAGAAGAAGAGCTCCTCTGTAAGTTAATAAACTCAGCTAGCCGTAAGTAACTATTACCCAATTTACCCTCCCGTGATGCAATATTCTGAGAATCAAACTTGAATTAAATTGGATATTAGATTGCACAGCTATACAAATAATTAGGGAACACAAATTGCGGGGCAACAGTTGCTACAAGCGTTGCCCCAAGTGAAGTAGCTAATTGAAACGTGGGCAAAGGCCAACAATATTTTGATAGCTTACTATTTTGGCACAAGTTCAGCTGAATGCCACTAGATTTTGCCACAGACAGCGCCATGGCACGCACTTCAATTCCATCTCGTCGACCAATGGACACTGCAGAGCCCTTCATGCAGATGGCAATTATGTAATGAAACTTTCAGAAAAACCAACCAAAGCCAGTGCCACAGCGATTGCAGCTCGGCTGTGTGAGCACGTGTGTGCAGAGTAGACCACTTGGTTTTGGCCAAACCTCAATGGCTCAATGGCTCAATGGCTGGCAGAGCCTTGTTGATGAACTGATGATTGCCTGTCTGCCGGCAGAGCTTTATTTGTATATTGAATTATGCAATTCCGTACAATGCAAATCTCTCAAGAGCTCTGTCATACAACTGATGATGTTGCATATATATGGGGCATTTGAAATCGAATGGGGTCTGAGGAACAATTGAAGTTTGCGCATGCGACTGCATTAAACAGTTGAAAGGGGCGACTTTAACTGGTGTTCGTAGATAGGCCCACTGTGAATTATCAAATTACCGGAATGACAAAAGTTTTCGTTGAATTTTCTTGCCAATTTTTTGTCTTTTTGCTTGTGGACGGCCACTTAACCTTTTCCTTTCAACCGGTTTTGGCTGTAATTTCAATTAAAATCAGCGGGTTTCGGTTTCAAGGGTCTGCTGGGGAACTTTTCGTAATATGAATAGCCAACTTTTGATAGCTGCCCAGCGCAAATTGTTAATCAAATTCAAAGAGCTCGAGCTAAACTTTCGGTTCCGCCGTATCGCTAAAGATTTGAATAACAGCCGAAAAAGGTAAATGAAAATGAGCTGATTGCGCTCTTATTTTTTCTTTTTTTTTTTGGCCGCTCTCTTTAACTTATTTTCTATTCCAAGTTGAGTTGTTCTGCTGTGCTGGGGGAGGATTTGTAGTGTAACGTAAAGGTTGTTTAAAAGTTACATCAAGTATACGAATTTGTTAAGGCGTAGCAATCGGTTGGGGGCAGGCAATCAGAGGTCACTAAAACGAACAGTTTGAGTGGGAATAGTAGTATGAAAAGCTAATTTTAGTAAAAGTAATTCGCTCTCAAGTAGCCATCGAAGGGATAGGAATGCATTCGCCTCTACCATACAAATTAAAGTACATGTTTGTTGGATTCTATTTTCTATCGTACATCATTTTTACTTGAAACAGCTTTCATATTATAGAAAGATATAATAATACCGACATATTAAAAACATATGCATGTTGATATCGTCTAAAACCTATTATGAATCGTATTAAAAATACATATATCAATATATCAAAAATTAATACATTATATATCTATAGAGCAAGTAGATATATATTCTCTTAATATATGCCAGCTTGCAAACGTATATTCTCTCTCTCTCTCTCTCTCTCTCTCTTTATCTTCCTCTGTTTCTATCTCCTTCAATATTTTCGTATCCAATTATAAAGTAAGAAAACAAAAAACACATAAAACCTTTTAGCTAGATTTTCCATTATCAATGAGTTCGGCATATGCAAAGCAAAAGAGTGTTAAATATTCGTTCTGCTATGATCCTTATCAACTTTCTTTTTTATAGTATTTATTTTTTGGTTCCATTGCAAACTTTGCTGCCGCCCATTTGCCTTCTGCCAAAAGCAGTTGGCAGGCCTGCTGCTCTCGCTTTCTCACTCTCTCTCTCTCTCTCTCACTCTGTCGCTCTTTTTCTCATCATCTTGAAAATCGTTATAGTTTTCAAGAGCATTGTGCGCATAAATTAGTTTTTAGTTTCGTCGATTTGAACCGTTCAGAGCTTCGGTATAATTTACCTTTATTTGGCTATGCTTTCATATCAGTCTCTCTCTCTCTTTTTTTTCGTTTCTGAGCAGACTTGGCAACTTTTATGAAAGAGTTTATGAACTCGGCACTATTACTTTTTTCCCGAGCCACTTGGCAATTGAGCTCATTCAAGATAATCTTGGTAATTAGCTGAGTTAACTATATGCAAAACTAGTCAGCTTATTTTATAAATTCGCTAAATGCAAATTTTGCGAACAGTGAATTAATAAAATTATTGATAAGCGAAATTTGGTCAAATCCGGAGGCAAAAATTTCTATTAAAATTAATACATAAAGCAAAGGCTCAAATTGTTGTGCGAGGGAGTGCCTGTGCGTGTGTGTGTGTATGTGTGTGTGTGGCTGATAACAATGTCGATTTAATTACATTTTATTGACTTTGCCGTCGACAAGCGAATGCCAACTATTAAAGTTTGGCAACCCGCGTTTGCCCGGCACGTCATTATTATAAGCTCTTATCTGACATTAGGCGCACATTATGCCCCCGATACATACACATACACACACGCACAGCACACGCATGTAGTAAATACATATATATGAGATTGCTTTTGCTTGTTGCTGTTGTTGTTATTTCACATAAATTGTTGTTATTTCAATTACGTGGCAGCGAGAGCTGGGCGAGCTCTAACGATTTTTAAATGAAGCGTAGGGCATAGTAGATGGTTGGAATAGATATTTAAATAATTACTGCAACTAACCATTTAGAAATTACACAAATTACACCCAAGCTAACAACGTTTAATGTGTTTAAGTAAGTAAGGCGGATTATGTGTGTGTGTATGTGAATGGGTTTCGACTTATATGTAATGAAACTGCATGAAGTGTGCTTTGAGCTGCATTTAATGCTCTCTCTTGAATTGATCAGATATAATAATTTACTTGTTTATTGTTGTTGTTGTTGAGTAAGCAATAAATCTTCTAAAAGACAAGCATTTTACAGAGAATGAAAGAGAAAGATTGACGCTATTTATAATATTAATTCAACTGTTGAAATTCGCATAATAGAAATCTTAACAGCTTGTATATATTATTGCAGTGGAAAATTTGAATTTTCAGATGAACTAGAATTATTAATTATTATTAAATAAATTTTAAATATATTATTTATTATATTATTATTATATATATAATTTATTTTTATTTTTCTTTGTAGTTTTTATATATTTTTATATATATATATATATATATATATATATATATATA
>NW_022046004.1:54197-84619 GCF_001654015.2 Drosophila navojoa
TATATATATATATATATATATTAAAATTATTAATATATTTAAGTTACATTTATATTTATTTTCAATGTATAAATTTAAATATATTAAAATTATTGATATATTTAATTAAGTTATTTTATTCATAAAAAAGTTTAATATTAAGTTTACTAAATATTTATTAATATTAAAATTTTTATAATAATTAAAAGAAGTAATAATATATTTTTTATTTTATATTTAATTATTTACTAATTTAATTTTAGCTATTATTTTCTTTTTATGTCATTATTTTATTTTTAGGTATTACAACTTTATACATTTTTTTTTTTTTATATATGTTAAAATTTTACCATATCAGCTTTTACTATTTATTTCGCTATCAGTCACTATTCTGTATAAGTATGTAATCACCTAATGAACTATTACAATTTAAGCAGAATCTTATTGAGCAATCTTGCACTTGAATTCTTAATAACTTGAAGTACATTTGTATGAGCTTGAGTTGTTTTGCTTTATGATGCGAACTGCACACTTCATATAAATTCCTTCGAGTGGGCAATTCATTAGTTCAATTATCTCTAAGTACATGAAGATGATCAACACTCAAATAGTTAATTTTGCAATTGTGCTCGAAAAGTCGTTGAAGACAAATGAAATAAGCAAATTTAATGGGCAATAATCCAAGGCAAGCTGAGAGGAATTATTTAAATTGAGGGAATCAACTGTTTTATAGTTTATTGTATATGAATTTTTAACGATAATCACTAAATTATTAATAATAATATCTGATCAGGCAATTTTCTTTAGTTCTCCATCAGACCATATGCTATACCGCTCTTTACAGTCGGCATTGCGCTGGCTATTAATAAGCATTATTAACACACACATGCACACACACACACATAGACCCATCTAGGCTCACTCACAGTAACTACTGTAACCCATAGAGAAACACATTAGATAATTATATTTAATTATCTGCATTGAGTTTGCGGTTTTGCGCATTTTGGCCCTTTCTCTGCAGCTGCTCTGTTAACTATTTGACTACTGCTTAATTTGCTATGTGTCTGCCTCTTTTTCTTGACGTGTTTATTAATTTAGCCTGTCGCTGTGCTGCGCTCCCATTGTGGCCCTGTGTTCCCTAAGCAGTTTGCCCCAAAAAGTATGCTACGTTTTATCAGCCAACTCGTGCTAAGGCAACGTCATCTCTGTGAGTGTGAGTGCGTCCGTGTGTGTGTGTGTGGGGCACGACATAAGTTTAGACTTTCGACAAATTCAACGAGTCTGATAGCGACTTGATGTGCTTTATAGAGGTAACCCTAGCTGAGACTTCCACGAGACTTGGGGTTACTTACGTAGGTCTTTTGAAAAAGTTTCTTTGGCTTTGTTATGATAATCGATTCTTTAATTGAACAGTTATGGTTGGCCGCTTGGCAAATTATGTTTATTTAAGTAGTTCATTTAAGTAAAATTTAAATTCTACTAAACACTTGAGCTAGTTTATCAAGTACTCAAGTACTTAAAAAAAAAGGAAAAGATTGTTTATAGCGCAATTATGAAAATCTAAACAAAGCTGCAGAAAGTTTCCATTCTTTATGGTTTCTTATATTTTGTTGTTTGTTTTGCCATTGGAGAATTGGCATTGAATTACAAAGGCAAACAAAGATCCTTGAAGTGTGTGCACTTGTGCGTGGGTCCTGCAGCTCTCTTCCTGCCCCCTTTATAAGCCATATAAATTTCCGGCAGTTTCATTTTACCGCTTCGCATAAATTTGACACGTTTTTGTGTTTGGCTAACTGTTCTTTTTTTCTCTCTGTTGTTTTTGTTGGGGTTTTTCTTTGATAAACTCTGCAGTTGAGTTCATGTTCAAGCAGATTTATTGTGCACTGACAATAATAAATATTTACCTCGTTTTTGTTTTGAGTTTGTCTTGCGGCTGCGGTGGAGCGCGTTGATAAATTTATGAAACAAAAATGTATATTTATATATACTTGTATGTATTTTATATCATAGAAGTTTAACAACTGCTTGGCAAAAACTATTTACGTGCTTTGAAGCTCATTTTGCGAGTTTTGAAAACTTTTTGGCTTTGCTTTGATTTATTGTGCTATTGTCACTGAACTGTTGCAGTTAGAGTAAATGTAATTTTTGTATTGTAAATTATTCACAATTTTCACATCAGCTATTTGATAATAATTTTATTTAATTTTTCACATATTGTTTTTTTATTTTATGAAAGTTTTTCGACTTTGCGCGTTTCGCATTTGTTTGATTTTAGTTGAGAGTTTTTTGAACGAGCGCCGCCCGTAGCACACGTGCGTCGCGCTTTGTTGACAGGCAACGACTGAGGCCGTTAAAGAAGCCGCTGGCCCTAACATCACATCTGTGTGCGTGTGCTCGCTGTTGTTGTCACTGTTAATAATCATGATGATGCTAATGATGCTCCGCCAGGCCCACGCCAAACAGCTGTTCCGTATGAGCGAACGCATGAGAGAGAGAGAGAGAGAGAGCAGACTTCGTGCGCAGCCCGAAGCGTCTTCGTTTCGGAGTCAATTTCCAGCGCTGTTAGAGTCAAATTTAACAGCAGGCAGGCGCCAAGTGGGTGGTCTGTTAGCTGAGTTCTTTGCTTTTTGCATTCCCTGTTATTGAAATGTTATATGGGATTGAGTTTTTTGTGTAGTCCGCGTATTTTAATAATAATATTAATAATATAATTATAATTGCTTTTTAATGTCTGCGCCGGCAATTGGCTTGTGTTGCCTGTGATGTTTCGCCGCTGTTCGGTTTAATGTGCCTCGGCTGCGCGCTTCTGTTTATAAACAAATTATGTGAATTTGGTATCGTTTGTTTGTTTGTTTACGCCTTTGTTGTTGTTGTTTATGGGCGTAGCGTAGCATTTGCATCTTCGGCGAATGGAAAGAAACGCGCAGCAATCAAAAGCAATTATTGGTAATAAGTCAGCTATCAATTTATGAATGTGTCAATTGATTCTTAAATACATTTCGTGACGTCAAAAGCGTACGATGCCCACTGTATGTATGTGTATGGGTGTCTGTGTGTCTGTGTGTGCGTGTGTTGATTTTGTAAATAATTAGCCATAAGCCATTTGGCGCTGGCTATGCGGCGTATGCTTAATATTTCAATTGGCAACACCATCATGATCGTGCGCCAATCGTGATAATGATGAAATGCGATGGCTAATTTTGTTGGCGCTATGGCCAAAATAAATACCGTTGTATTGAATAAATATTATTCATGGTTGCCATAAATATCCAATAAGTGTGGGTGCGATACACTAGTCGCCGTATTTATATATATAGATGCAGATATATATATATATATATATATATATATATAGATGGGTATTAAAATTTTTTAAATGCTGGTATTTTGCATCTGTAGCGCTTTCTCCCTATCTACAGTCCATTCTCACCTTTCACCTTGGCCTATGAAATCCAGGTGCCGCATAAATATTTCTGCTGGCACTCGCTTATCGCAAACATATATACATATTTGTATGTGTGTTTATTAACGCAGTTAATTTTAAAAGCCACTTTGGCTTTTCCTCACCATAAATTTGTTATTTAAGCGTCGTAAACATTTTTAAGCGCCGCACTGTAGGCACAAGCAAACGGCAACTGCATTAAAACAGCAGCCAGCCATGGAGCAAGGATGTGGCGCAGGAGCCTGGCCTGTGCACTAATATAAGCATATATATGTATATAAATGTAAACGCATGTACAGTGAAGCTCATGCAACTGAGCCTTGCCTAGGTGCGTTACGGTTTTTTATGCTCGCAGAAAATTAAATATTTAGCTATAAGACATTCAACTTCATTTAGTCAAACAACATAAACAGCCGCCAATTACTCTCAGAGATATGCGAAGAGATATATAAATCCATTAATAACATTATAATAGTCAAGCCTTCAATAAATAAGCTCTAGGGTATTTTAATACCAATGACTCTTCCAGTTATATAAAGTCGTAAAGAACTTTCAATAAGGTTGAGCTGTGACTTTTTCCAGGGTACTTTATCAAGCGGGCAAGCTCTTCTTATTTCTCTTAGAATTGTAAAGACTGAAATATGCCTCGCTTTAATTTTTTCAAGGGTATTTCATAGTCAAGCAAGCTCTTCATAGAAAGCCGGTCCGAGTAAACTTTTTTTGGAGTGTTTTAATAGTCGAAGAAGCACTTTATGTCTAGCTCCTAAAAGCACTCTCATATATAATTGCCCCAAGTACCTTCCGCCAGGGTATCTTTACAGCCCGTCAAGCTCTTCCTCATTTTATTTACCATATATTTACAGCATAATAAACATGTGCATGTTCCTTGACTGCGAATCAGGCGGAAGTCAGACACGTTTGCTCTCTGTCAGCTGCGGCTGTCAGCAAGGCAACGCTGCAGCAGCAGCAGCAGCAGAAACAGCAGCAGCCGCATCAACGTCACTCGACACCTCGAACTCGAACCCCGAGGTGGGTGAAATCTCGAGTTACTCTCCTCCTCTTAATAAAAAGCAAATTAGCTGAAGCACATTAAGTATCAAGAGCCACAAGTCGGATTCACGACTTCGTCGTATTACGTTGAGTAAATAAATAGGTTAAGCATTCGGAAGGGGAAACAGCTTTATGTCCACTCGTATAATTTAAGAGCACGATTTTACTCAACTTATATAGACTGTGAAATGCACTCATATATAACTTGTTCACATGGCCTTAAAAGCCTGGGGAGCATTGGGCCCGGTGCCTTGTGTGATGAAAAGCTTTAATTATTTAATTAATTTTGCAGCGATTAAAAGTATTTATGCCCGTGTATAAACTGAAGTGGGTATATTGGTTTTGTGCAATTTTAGGTCTGTCATACGACTTACCCAGGCCTATCTGAAGACATCTGTGTAATGCGAATTTCTACCAATTTTTCAGTAGACTTCTTTACCAATAAGTATTCAATGAGTATTATGCAGTCAGTAGTGCCCGTTTCCAATATTCTTACCTCATTTTTAAGGCTTAAGTGCAACTTCCTTCCTTCCTGTCATTCGCTGGTCATTTGCATTTACGTGTCAAATTTACAATGAGCTCCTTCTGGCCCAGTGGACCTCCTCTTCCTCCTGCTCCCCTTACCTGTGCTCGATGCCTCATGTCTTTGACTGTTCAGCAGAAACTGCTTGGTTCATTAATTCATTTCGAATTACATGCAATTTTGTTTAATGTGTGCTTAATGGAAATTACAAGCGGCATATGTCCGTGTGCATACCAGCCCCTAGCATCAACCCTTAACGGGACCAACTCCCTCGAGCGGTGCCCGAGCAGCTCTGTGCGAAACGAGGCGTTGAAATGTGTTTTAAATGACTTCCGTCGTTGGATATATATATACATATGTATATATAAATATTTCTGTATGTATGTATATATTTTTTACCCGTTTCGCTTTGATTCAGCCTCTATCGGCAGCATTGAGGGCAGGGGCGTGGCATGTTGCATTAACTATGCAAATTTGCGGCCTCATTAAATGTGTTTTAATTATAATGCGAAAATATAAAATGCAACAATGTGCTAATTAACATATAATTGCAAGGCATAAACATTAAAGCACGTTAAGTAAATGTTTAATGCGATTTAATTGTTTATTTTGCGACCCACTGCCCGCGTCATTTAAATAAACGAAAGGCAGCAGCAGCGACAACAGAAGTTAGCATAATTAATGCAGATGAAATGAGTCAAATGAGAGCTCAACATTAGCTGGGCTAATAATTGAATATGAATGTCGTAGAGCATCTAATAGTCTATAAGGTTGTGCTCTCACTCTCTCTCACTCTCACTCTCTAACTTTCTCCTACATATGTACATTAGTTTGCATTAGTTTTCTTTTCAGCAAATTCCACTCGCTGCAGCGTCGTTCGACTAGTTGTTTGCTTGATGAGCGAATCTCAGCTAGAAATCACGTAATATATTTGCATATATTTATGGCAGAAAGGGTCGCAGACGAGGAGCAGCCATAACAGTGCACTATGGGCGAAATGTCAGCTTGATATGATATAAATTTTAAAAAATATCACGAGAGGCTGCTTAAACATATAATACATACATATATAGATAAGCCCAGAGAATCCAAATTTTTGTCAATTTTTGTAAATAGCTTCTGCACTTTTATTCATATTTTATTATAAGTTTATGAATACAAAAAATAAATATTATTAAAAAAAAGTGCTGTAAGTGAATAAAATAATATATTCATTTATTTACTTAATTTATATTTATTTATCATGCAAATTTTAAAAGGAAAAATATGGCAAAAATATACGTAAATTATTTGCAAATATTTTATTTATTTATTTGTTTATTTATTTATTTATTTATTTATTTATATATTTTTTTATTTATTGATTTATTTATTTATTTATTTATTTTTTTATTTATTTAAATTATGCCTTAAACTATTTAAGCTGGACAATAAGCATCCGACACTATATTTTCAAATTAAAATATGACTGGTAATAATAATAAAAATATTAATACAAGCTAAATCAATTTATTTTCAAATTGTTTAAAAATAAAAAGTAAAAATTAATATTTTTTTATTTAAAACACAAATAACAAATCCACATACCTAAGAAGCTCATACAAATAATCAATTTCAAATATTTCTTTCGCTTATTTCGCCCATAGTACAGTGGCTGCAAGCAAGCAATGCTTCGAGCGCTTATCAAGTGGTGTGTAAGCGGCAAATGATAGCCGCACGTGTTGCGACTGCGTTTGACTGCTGCGCTACGAAGCGACGTTGTCTGCTGGGGAGGACAGCAGACAGAATAGAGGGAGAGACAAAGAGAGAGAGAGAGGAAGACAGACAGAGTGTATTGAAGAGCATTCGTCTAGCTGGCTGCAATTAAATTTAGCAAAGTTCAAGCATTTTGCGTACTTAAATGTTTATTTTTACGAACTGCAATAGCAAAGGCATTGAAGCGAGCTCAAGAAATTCCCCTAAGCCAGCTCTAACCCAATGACCCACATTTAAGAGAGAGAGAGAGAGAGAGAGGGATAGAGAGAGAAGGAGGAAGCTGGCAATAACCAGTCAGAGGCAGCCAATGTACAATTAACCCAATTGCAAACTGTTGTCAACACGCGGGCGTACACTGCGTATACGTAACGTGGGGATTGAGGGTTAGGGCAGAGCGGGCTGTCTCGGGTGTCTATGTAATTGCGTGTGTGTAACGTTTCCTGCGTTTGTTAAACAATTTCCGCCAACATGCGTTTTTACCCAGCCCAGCCAGCCACCCAGTCAAGTCGAGCCACGCCAAGCCAAGCATTAAGTCTGCAGGACGACAGCTCGCTTTATTGCCATGGCTGAGCGAACTTTGACTCCTCCGCAGCTGCTGAGCTCTTAGCAGCACTGTGCCTGGCTCTAATGCTGTTGGCCATTGCTTTGAAGTTGGCACATCATTTGCATAGCTGCACACGCTGAATGCATGCAACCCCTCCTCCCCCATTCCGTCCATTTTTTCAATATATGTGCACGCCGCTTTGACAGCAGCTCTAATGGAGACGCTGACATCGACATCAGGTCCTGGTCTAGGTCCAGCAAATAGCTGACGTTGGCAGTCGTCCTCGACGTTGGCTATCGGTATATCGGACAGGTGACTTTTCAGGCATGCCAAAGATTTATACAACACCTGCCTCAGTGGGCCGGGCTAATGCCAACCCCACTGCACATCAGAGGCCCAAGGTTACGCTCAGCTTTAGCTGTTGATAGCGCAATTTGCGAGCCGTTTAAATTGGCACCTGGTGGCCACTAAGCACCGTGTCGGACACTTGATATTGTAGTTTCTTTATTTGTATTTAATGCGTCGCAGGAGACGGGCGTTTGGCAACAGGTCGTTGCCGTACCGAAGGGAGGGGGGGACTGGGGCGCAATTATAAAGTTTGCGTGCTCGAGTTGAAACTTTTCGGGCGGCTCATGGCAAATTGGTATTCGTTTCTTGTACTCACCAAAGGCTTAAGTAATAAATGGCAGCTATTAGCAGCTAAGCTTGTTTCTAATTGTATAATTTGTTGCTCTAATGGAATATGCTTGTACAGGATGTGCCCATATTGAAATTAGTATAATTATGAAAGTTGGTCGGCGAGCTCAGGACAGGCTTTAAATTAATATATAGAGTTGGCTTCAGGAGCTTTACAATGTGTTTACTTGATTGAATTTGTATTTGTTGTATTTATTATTTGTTTTTCTCTATAATTATCTAAGCAGAAAATGCCTATTTCTTAGCTTAAACCCTTCACAAAAGTCACAATTAAATTTAACTAAAAAAATATTTAAATATTTTTTTATTTATCTAAATAGTTTCCACTATATGAATGTCTATAATTTAGCTAATTCTCAGTATAGACTCTCTATTCATTAGTGCATAGTCAGCATTTTCTCTCTTATATCAGCTGCAATTTGAGCGCTTAATTAATATGCTCTCTTTAAATCTAGCTAAATAAGTGAGCTGTGAGCTCGCAGGGCATTATAAAATCTATTTGGTCGGCGCACAGCAACCAATTTCACTAATTTGAATGTAATAGAATGCCACAAAGTATGCAATTACCAGAAGAGAGGCGGGTGAGAGAGACAGGGTGAGAGAGAGAGAGCTATATAGAGAGAGATTGCACTGCATCAGATTTCAAGTGGTGCACGCTGCAGCCTAATTTCAATCGCTCAATGCTGCAACATCATTTAATTTATATGCTTGGCCAAATGCTTTTGACCAGCAAAAAAATGTAGAGGAAAAAGAGGAAACCTTATACTAAAAGCAGCTCGTGGAAATGAAATCAGCGACCATAAAAACCACGGCTGCCAAAGCGCCCCTCACATGGCGCGAATTCGTTTGCTGACTGCTGTCCATGCTCCTGGTTCCCCAGTTACTCCCCCTGCCCCTATTCCTGCCTGCTGCTATAGGTCCTTGCCCTCATTTTTAGTGCCCCGAACTCGCATTTGTTCAATTGAAAGGGGCAAGCAGCCAGATGCGGCGGCTGCTGCTGCTGCTGCTGCTTTAGCTGCTAAAGAGCCACAAAACATTCAAAGTAATTGATGTGAAGAGCTCTAAACACGATAGCGACGGCTTTGCTGGCGAGGGTGCCATAGCAGCAGCAGCAACAGCAACAGCAGCAGCAGCAGCGGGATCATCAAATAACATCCATCTCGTTTGATATATTGCCAGCGTTGGCCAAAAGGCCAACAAATAAGCATGGCAGAAGTGTGATTAGGCCTTGGCTAAATGCCTGCCTCAAATCTAATTCTTATCGGCCCTAAATCAGCATTTCCATTCTGAATGTGCTTTAATTTCCCAGCACTCGCCTTCAATTTCAATCGGCATTCCTCATGGCATTCCGGAAAAAGTTATTTCAGAGATTCCAAATCGTTTGCTCGCACCCTGAATTTTTAACCAGATGCAGGAGCTAAAAATCACACTCGCCGCACCTAAGACACATAAAAGAGGCGGACTTGAAAGCGGTTTATGCGCGCACGTTTCACGAATTGAGTTATTGTTCTTCAATGCTGCAACAGCCACGCAAGGGCCGCGGCATAAAGTGTGCCTAATAATGTATTTTTATGTACAGTAAAATTTCTTTTTGAATATATGCGTAAAGTGTGACTAGCATTAAAAAGCGTCGTTAAATATTTATAAAGTTTATTGTGGAGAAAATTTTGTGAAATAAAACTTGAAGATTAGGCAAAGTAAAATGTGCAAAAAATGGAATATCTTTGGTGTTCACATTTATTATTTTATAGTACTCTTCATTAAAATCGTTATTATTAATATTTATTATTTTATAAGTATTTAAATCTCATATTTAAAATTTTGTTACGTGTTTATTTTATTCTTATTTTAGAGCAACGATAGAATTTCGTACTTTTCTCATATTATTCATTCTCTTTTCATTTCATTTTTATATAAAGCTAAAGCAAACCAATTTTATTATTGCTTAAGTTAAACTACATACATTATCATAAATTATAGAACTACTAAAATTTAGTAATCTGCAATAGTTTCGTGCACGTGTAAACCCCAGTTTTTGGGATATGCCATTTCCAGCTCGAGTTTAAATAAAGTCATAGCAAAAACAAATAGGTTGAAACGTGAGCGAACAAAAATTGCAATTACAAGTGGCGCCACCTAGCGCCAGGGGGATTAACCTGCAGCCGAGGCGAGGAGATGCACTCATCTTATTGTCTGAGCGTGCCAGGCAGCCCACACACCGCTTGACACCTGCTGCTACACCAAAGCGCATTTTTGGGAACGCACTCAAGTGCAAATAATACGAAAGAGAGACAAGAGATAGAGGTAGAAGAGGCTCCTAGGTTATACGAAGTTAGAGTGCTCGAAACAGCAGAGAGTGTTCTGATTGGTCAGTTGAATCTCAATTGCAACGACCTCTACCTGGCACCGGGCACACAATTTGAGTGAAAGTCGCCCTATATAAAGGGCATCAGCTGTGCCATTTATTCATCCAGGCCCGGTGGGGGTCAATAGTGCAGTGCAATACAGCAAAGCTGCTTGGAGTAAATACGTAAAGGAAATGGAAGTACGTAAAGGAAGTACGTAAAGGAAATACGTAAGGGGATGGCGTAAGGGAATTACGTAAGGGGCTGGCGTAAGGGAATTACGTAAGGGGATGGCGTAAGGGAATTACGTAAGGGGATGGCGTAAGGGAATTACGTAAGGAAATTACGTAGGGGAATTCAGCTGCGTAGACTTGGAGTAAATACGTAAAGAAAATGGAATTACGTAAGGAAATTACGTAAGGGAATAACGTAAGAAAATTACGTAAGGAAATTACGTAAGGAAATTACGTAAGGAAATTCAGGCCCAGTGGGGGTCAATAGTGCAGTGCAATACAGCTAAGCTGCGTAGACTTGGAGTAAATACGTAAAGGAAATGTAAGTACGTAAGGAAATTACGTAAGGAAGTTACTTAAGTAAATTACGTACGGAAATTACGTAAGGGAATTACGTAAAAAAATGACGTAAGGAAATTCAGGCCCAGTGGGGGTCAATAGTGCAGTGCAATATAGCTGCGAAAACTTGGAGTAAATACGTAAAGGAAAGGGAATTACGTAAGGGAATAACGTAAGGGAATTACGTAAGGGAATTACGTAAAAAAATACGTAAGGAAATTCAGGCCCGGTTGGGGTCAATAGTGCAGTGCAATACAGCTAATTTCAATTTAAATAAGAAATCATTTATTTAAAATTTTGTTAAATTAATTTGCACGAGACAAAAGCCATGAACTGTGCTTAAATACTTTTATAGCCACCTCTAACAACCGCGAGCAAATAAAAACAAATAAAAACAGGCAACATTTGTTAAATCACTTGCAAATATATCAAATATCATCTATGTGGTGGCTCTAAAACAATTGTCCAAACAATTTTCGTGGTTATTCAAATGAAAAGCCATTAGCTGACGCGCCATGGACATGTGTAAACAAAGTGTATGCAAATGTGTTTTTAGAGAAAAAACAATTAATATGATTTCCTATGAATTCTGGGATAAAATGGAGAGTGATCAACTCCAAAATAATGAAGTTTTTGGTTCCATAAAAAAGAATAAATTAATAAATTGAATTGAATTGCAGAATTTATATAGCAAATCGAATTTTGAAAATTTAATATGAAATTTATAAAAAATTACAATACATTGAAATTAATTTAAAATATTAAATAAAAAATTTTAATACACAAAATTTAGAATTTGATTAAAAATTTAGAGTTGTTTAGAGTTAAGATAACTTAATTTTATATATTATTTAGAGATTTTTTTTTATAAATCAAATTTTTAATAAATTTAATATTAATTATTAATTATAATAATGTAATTATTAAATGTAACATTAAAATTGAATTATTATATTTATTAATTAATATTTAATTTTTTAATTATTTAATTTATTTTAAAAATTCTAGGGTATTTTATGTTTGGTAAACTAACAGCTGAAATGCTCAATATATTTTATATTTTTTTGTATAGTTGTTTAGTTTGATAACAATTGACTGATAAAAAATGATTGAAAATAGTGTTCGCGATGTCAACTTTGTTGTTGTTAAATTGGGAAATCAATTTGTTTTCTATGGCCAGCAAATTGTGTAAATATTTGCAAAGAACTAGAAAATAATGTAGATGTGATGATGCCTATCGTTGCTAGTTTTATTGCCTGATAAAAATTTAAAAAATACTTCAACAGGCAGCTTAAATTTAAAACAAAATGGAGGAATTCTTCAGCTATTGAAAACGACGATTTTACAGATTTATTAGATCAGCACTTAATATATTCACAATGCAAACAGTTTTCTGCTAATTCCGATTATTATATAATATATATTTTATTTATTGTTGTTAAGCAGGAGATATTATTGAATTATGGTCACTCGAGCATTGCAGTGGTCAAACGTAATAAAATCAGCTACAAATATCAAATAAATTAACATTTAGTCCTGCTTTACGCTAATTTGAGTTTGATATCGTCCTTAATCTACGATGTTTAGAAAACAATTCATTTTGACGTTCATATTTTAAGCTAAAGGTGATCAGCAGAAAACCATTTCTGACAATGAAGTCGATGATATAAACACCCAGAGTTCGGCTGGTGTAAATGTAGTTGTATATTGAAGGACCTTGCTCCCTCTTTGTGCAGCGCTTCAAATAGATTTGGGTCAACTTGAGAGAAAAAAAAACGTTCATAAACATTATTTTGACGCTCGTTTTCCATAATGATATTTACCTTTGCTAAGCGCCTTTGTCTTGAATGATTTTGATATTTGAAAGGAATCAGCATCTCGCGATGGTACATCTGATTCAGAACTTGGCGCTCTGTCGCCTCGATGGATCTTGCCATCCAAACAACGTGCATCATGTTTGACATGAGCAGGGAGCCCCGAAATTTATGAAATAGAGACAATATTTCCCCCGTTAAGAAGTGCTGCCAAAAAGCAACAACACAAAGCAGGATCACATACGCGATCTCCACACTCAGCCTAGCTGTGGTCGAGATCCAGCTGAACTGTTGTAGTTGCATTTTCAGATGCATCAAGTGCTCAAAGTATTCTATGCAACGAGATCGTTGGGCTTTTCGTGCAGGCGAGGGATTACTGATATGTTTAGCCAATTTCTTAATCATAATGAGATAAATCATCAGTCCAATGTCAAGCAAATAAATTTGGAAAAAATATTGTCCAGTCATGAACGTCATTATGAGTCCTACACAGCTGAAATTCGAAACTAAATAGACTTCGTACATAATGTGCACCGATAGTATATACCACGGCACATGGACCTCGCATTGAAAGATCTCTTGATGCATTTCCGCTAGCCGCAGAAATTGATTCAGTAGACGGCATAGATCACGGCGATAGTGCATGATGTACCAGCCCATTAGAGCTGTGGTGATATATCGCATGGTAATTATGTAGACACTTAACCGCATAAAAATCAGTTCCAGGTTTAGTTCATGCATCCACCGATCCGTGAATAGGTATATAAAAATTACGTTTAGTGGCCAAATGATGATACAATGCAATATCTTCATATACCAATGCCAGAAGCGAGAGCTAACCATCTTATTTTGGCTGCGATCGTAGTTGAATTCATTGATTGCGAATATTTTGGATAGAATATTGAGCAGCTTTAGCAGAACCTTGAGGTAGTACGGCATTGTTAACACTGAATGTGACGATTCGAGAACGTTTAAGCACCCGCTGGCCCGAATTAGTTAATTGCTATGTGTACATAATGTTCCACGATTACAATTTTACTAAATGAATTACTTAATTAATTGTTATTGAGCAAAAAATATATTCATTGCATTATGGTCACAAAAACATTACATTGGCAAGCGTTATATAAACAATTATAAATATTAAACGAATTATCATTTAGTCATGCTTAACGCTAATTTGAGATTGATAGCGTCCTTAAACTTATGATGTTTGGAAAATATTTCATTTCGACGTTCATATTTTAAGCTGAAGGTGACCAGCAGAAAAACACTGCTGACAATGAAATCGATTATATAAACACCCAGAGTTCGGCTGGTGTAAATGTAGTTGTATATTGAAGGACCTTGTTCCCTCTTTGTGCAGCGCTTCAAATAGATTTGGGTCAACTTGAGAGGAATAAAAAGTCACAAAATATTTTAAGACTCGGTTTCTATAAAATATTTACCTTTACCAAGCGCATCCTGTTTGCTGATTTTTGATATTTGAAAGGAATCAGCATCTCGTGATGGAACATTTCATTCAAGACTTGTCGCTCTGTTGCTTCGATGGATCTTGCCATCCAAACAACGTGCATCATGTTTGACATGAGCAGCGAGCACCGAAATATATAGAACAGAGACAAAATTTCTCCCGTTAAGAAGTGCAGCCAGAAAGTAACAACAGAGAGCATTATCACATACGCGATCTCCATACTCAGCCTAGCTGTGGTCGAGATCCAGCTGAACTGTTGTAGTTGCATTTTCAGATGCATCAAGTGCTCAAAGTATTCTATGCAACGAGATCGTTGGGCTTTTCGTGCAGGCGAGGGATTACTGATATGTTTAGACAATTTCTTAATCATAATGAAATAAATCATCAGGCCAATGTCAAGCAAATAAAATTGGAAAAAATATTGTCCAGTCATGAACGTCATTATGAGTCCTAAATCAGCAAAACTCAAACTCGAAATTAAATAGATTTCGTGCACAATATGTATCGTTAACATATACCACGGCACATGGACGTCTCGCAAGAAGATCTCTCGATGCATTTCCGCGAGCCGTAGGAATTGATTCAGTAGACGGCATAGATCTCGGCGATGGTACATGATGTACCAGCCCATTAGAGCGCTGGTGATATATCGCATGGTGATTATGTAGACGCCTAACCTCATAAGAATCAATTCCAGGTTTAGTTCATGCAACCACCGATCCGTGAATAAATACAGAAAAAATGCGTTGAATGGCCAAATGATGATACAATGCAATATCTTCATATACCAATGCCAGAAGCGAGAGCTGACCATCTTATTTTGGCTCCGATCGTAGTTGAATTCATTGACTGCGAATATTTTGGATAGAATATTGAGCAGCTTCAGCAGAACCTTGAGGTAGTACGACATTGTAAACACTGAATGTGACGATTCGAGAACGTTTAAGCACCCGCTGGATGATTGGTTGCCCGACTTAGTTAATTGCTATTTGTATACAATGTTACACGAATATCGAATAGAATTAGATTAAATGAATTATTTTATTAATTGCTGTTGAGCAAGAAATACATTCATTGATTGATTCTATCGCGAATTAGATGCGTATATGGACTAGTTTTAAAGTCGTCCATGTTATATATTATTTTGAGTTTTATATCGTTTGCAGTGTGCGGCTGATGATGCTCGTAGAATATTTCGTTGCGACTCTCATATTTTAAGCTAAACATGATCATTAAGAACGCATTGTTGAATACAGCATCGATGATGAACACAGTGAGTGTTCGACTGACGTGAATGTAGTTGTATATTGAAGGACTGTGCTCCCTCCTAGTGCAGCGCTTCAAATAAATTTGGGCCAACTTGAGAAGAAAACATGAAGAATATATAATATATATTTTTAAAAATTTGATTTAAACACAAATATTTACCTTTGCCGAGCGCCTCCGTCTTGCAGATCTTTGATGTATTAAAGGAATCAGCATATCATGCTGGTACATCTGATTCAGAACTTTGCGTTCCATGGCCTCGATGGATCTTGCCATCCATATATTGTGTGCCATGTTTGATATGAGCAGAGCTCCTCGAAATATTTCGAATAGAGACCTGACGTTGCCCGTTAAAAAGTATGTCCAGTAAACAATAACACAGACCGTGATCACATACGCGATCTCCACGCTCAGCCTAGCTGTGGTCGATATCCAGCTAAACTGTTGTAGTTGCAGTTTCAGATGTATCAATTGCTCAAAGTATTCTATGCAACGAGAACGTTGGACTTTTCGGGTAGGAGAGGGTCTGTCGATATGTTTATCCAATGTCCTCATCATACTGAGGTTAATCATCAGGCCAAGATCAAGCAAATAAAATTGGAAAAATAATCTTCCAGTTAAGAAAACCAGTATGGACCCCAAATTTGTAACACTAAAACGTGACATTATGTAGACCTCGCGCACAAAGTACACCGTTAGTATATACCACGGCACATGGACCTCGCATTGAAAGATCTCTCGGTGCATTTCCGCGAGCCGTAGAAATTGATTCAGCAGACGGCATAGATCACGGCGATAATATATGAAGTACCAGCCTATTAGACCACTGGCAATATAGCGTATGACAACTATGTAGACACCTAGCCGCAAGAGAATTAGTTGAAGGTTCAGTTCATGCATGCCGTGAAACGCGAATAGAAATATACAAATTACGCTTAGTGGCCAAATGAAGATGCAATGCAATATCTTCATATACCAATGCCAGAAGCGAGAGCTGACCATCTTATTTTGGCCGCGATCGTAGTTGAATTCGTTGACTGCGAATATCTTGGATAGAATATTGAGCAGCCTCAGCAGAACCTTGAGATAGTACGACATTGTAAACACTGAATGTGACGATTCGTGGACGTTTAAGCACCCGCTGGATGATTGGTCGCTGGAATTTCGTTCATTATCTCTCAAAGCGAAAGTCAATTCAATTATGTAGAAGCGCAGAGTCATAAAACAGATGAGAACTGTGGCATGCTAATTGGCCTGAAACTGGCGGCACAGTGAGTGTCTGACTATTCCATTAATCAAGCAACGGCACTTCACACAGCGAAAGTAGTGAGCATAATTAATTCAGCCAGCATGCGTTTAACGTCTATGTCAGCCAAACTCTTTGTCTAACTCGTTAAGGGCGCTAGAGGAAGGCCAGGAAATTGTTTTTCCATATTGTGACTCGCAGGCTTTATCTATGGTGACGCAGAGAGCAAGTGAGGCGAGGCCTCTTTTCTTATAATTGCACTCAGGGTATTTTCTAGTCAACTAATCTCATCTATAGCCCTTGGTACGGCGCTGCGAAAACATATGTACGCATTGTGAATCGATGTTTACCCGCTGCTGGCGCTCTGCATAAGCACACCCTAGAGTAATTCATTTGACAACGAACTTGTCTCATTCATCATAATTGCTGCTGCGCAGAGCTACTAACACCTGTTTAGGTTGTCGACTTCCTGGGTGGGTTTTAGGCGCCCACTTCTTCAGCCAGGCGCACATGATATATGGCCATGTTTTCAACTGTCTTGCTGTGGGTGTCTCTCTTTTCATTTCTTTTCTTTTATTTTATTTTCTTTATATTTTCTCGTTTTTTTTCTTTGCCTGGCAATCAAGCTCTTAGCAGCATTTTAATTTGCCTAATTTGTGAGGCAGCCTACAATGAAGTTTGGCGACCCTCTCACCGACATTGATGTTGCTCTTCTCGGAATTCGCCAGGAATTAATCGTTGCTATTAGCGTTGATTTATGACTGTGAGAGCTTTGTGTGGGTGCGGCTCATTTATGCATTTACTTATGAGTCTCCATATTTTGTGCGAATTATTTATAGTTCTGTTTCCCATTTGCTAGGGTAACAAATGTTCTGGGTTAATGGTCATACCATTGCTTTTTCTCTGCTCTTCTAGTTCCCCTACAGTCGGCCTGTGACAGCTGAAGGATGGCTGTTTATGAGTAAATATTTTGTTTAGGCAAACTTCTTCACATTTCAATGTGAAGTGCTCGGAAAATATTATTTCTGCCATTTCTTAGGAAATGTATTTATATAGTATTATAATTAACTTTCGTCGCCATTAATTTATGCAAATGTTTTGAGGTGTGCAGAAAGAACAAACCATCCGTAAAGCATTTATAATAGAACTTTAACCCAGAGGATGTGGAGACCAGAAGTAAAACGTTAATTACTATCAGTACAGGAGATGAAATGAGCAATTTGCTTAAACTAAATCGAAAATGAACTGCTTTTCAGCAAACAAATAGATTTATTTAATTACAGTTACATGAAATCAAATTATGGATTATTTGTAGTTAAATTTCATTCGCTTCTTCTGTACATCTCATTAATTTGGTAATTTAAATTAGAGTTTAATAAAATATTTTAAAAATATATACATATGTATGAAATTTATAATTAATTTTTATTCATTAATTTTTTTAATACAATATTTTATTGTATTTTATATTGCTTCATTTATTTAAGCTATTTATCAAATATATATTTTCTTTTTGTATTTTTCATTAAATATATATTTTTTTTTAAATATTTGAAAAAATTTATTAAATTAAAAAAGAATTTTTATTTTTTGAATAAAAAAACCTAATTTTTATTATAAATTAAAATGTTATAATTAATTGTTCTTTTTGTTAATAATCACATCTAATCACATTCACGAATTAAACTTTCAATCACTAAATCAGGTACTATAATTTATTATTAGCTTATTATTTTATGCTGAATGTCATCATCAGAAAGACATTGCAGAATATAAAGTCGACGACATATAGTACTAGAGCAGGCAAGACATAAATGTAGTTCAAAATCGAAACACAGCGTTCGTTTTTAGTGCAGCGCTTTAAGTGAATCAGCTCCAACTTAAATGAATACAAAATATAAACTATTAAAATGTATTTATTTTTTCAAGAGCTCAATCAGCAATTACCTTTTCCATTCGCCAGTTTCTTGTTGCCTTTAGATGTTTCAAGCTGAACAGTATCTCATCTTGGTACAGGTGATGCAATATCTTGGACTCCATCAATTCGATAGATCTTGCCACTCTTATATTGCTCAGCATATTTGACATGAGCGCACATTCAATAATTATGGATATTAGGTAAATCTTATTGCCAGGCATGTAGTGCATCCAAAACTCTATAAGGCACAGCATCATTGTGAGCATCATTTCGATGCTCAATCTCGCCAAAGTCGAGATCCAGCAGAATTGCTGCAACTTTGGCTTTAGCTGCACCAATTGCTCAAAGTACTCTAAACATGCTCGCTTGAGATCTCGGCTATGCGAGAGTTCATCGTAGTGCTCAGCCAAGGACCGAATCATATTGTGATGAATCATCAGGCCCACATCAAGTAGAACGAACAAAAAAGGTAATCTGGCAGTCACAAAGTTCAGCGAGCCGCCGAAGCCTACGCTGAACGGAGTAAAATAAAAGGCTAAATAAAGTTCGCGCATAAAATGAATTAGCAGCCAAAGCCACGGCACATGGACGTCGCGTCGGAAGATCTCCCGATGCATTTTCGCGAGCCGTAGAAATTGATTCAGCAGACGGCATAGCTCACGGCGATAGTGCATGATGTACCAGCCCATTGCAGCGCTGGCCATATGCCGACTTACAGTTATGTACACGCCCAGGCGTATTAGCATGTAGGCAAGCGTCAATTTCTTCATGCTCCAAGGTATGATGGATGCAATTACTGCTAAGCTAACTGGCCAAACGACGAGGTAATGCAATATAGCCATGTACCAGCGCGACGGGCGACAACTAAGCATTTTATTTCGTCTGCGATCATAAATAAATTCATTGAATCCGAATATTTTGGTTAGAATATTGAACAGCTTCAGCAGAACCTCGAGGTAGTACGACATTGTCAACACTGACAGCTGGGCTCTATATGACAATTGGTGTACATTTAGCTACTCTTTAAATAATTGATGGTTCATTATAGTTCAATAATTGCCCAATCGATATTTAATACCATTAGCTGTATATGTAGTACGATAAATAAGTAAGTGTTATACAAAATTTGCCTAGGTCTGCATTTTCATTATTTTTATGTTCGATTCATAAATTTTTTTGTCTTATTATTTTTGGGCCAACACCTGCTCAGGCTATCGTCGGCTTTTCAGTTTGCGCTTTCAACTGTTTTACCGTGGCTGCTTTTTTTTTTATCAGAATTGTTAATTCATTTATTTACTTATAGCTATCCATATTTAGTGCGAATTATTTATAATCTCGTGGGAATCATCTCATTTCTTTTCTTGGCCTATTTTCTGGCCAGCCAAGGCATTATTGTTTATGAACTTATGTATTATTATTATTTTTTTTATTAAGAAATGAATTTGTTTAGCAATTATTTTTCTTGTATATATTTTTTATTTTGTATATTTATTTGAATTTGTTTTTATTTTAATTTTCTTGTTTTTAATTTTAATTTATTTTAATATATTTTTTTATTGATATTTACAGCTGCGAAAAATAAAAAAGCACCACTTGCAATTTTTCAGAATTTTTTTTTTTTATTTATATAAAATTCTACGTTCATACCTAATTAAAATTTTGTTTAAAAAAGTCGAAAAGTTGCAAGTGTTGCTCTTTTTATTTATTTGTAATTATTTTTGTTGTTGCAATAATTTATTGTTTTCTGCTCTTATAAAAAAATAAATAATTATGTATATATGTATATCAAGGAAAACATCGTAGACATTGCATTTTGGCGCTATTTTATTTTTCATATATTACATTATTTATTTAGTTATCTATATGTATGTAAGTAAATTAAAAAGAAAATTTATTATATTTATATACATACATATAAATAAATAAAATATATAATATAATTATATTAAATTTTCTTTTTAATATACTTACATACATATAAATAACTAAAAGCATTCTCTGTGAAAAAATTGCAACAAAATCATAATTGTAATAGGAAGTGAAGGTATGATAAAATAAACATATGCGGGTAATGTTTCTAACATTTATTAACTTAATTTATGCATATTTAATTTGTATATTCTTTCTCTTTCTCTTACATAATAATAATAATAAATGTTTAAAGTTCAAGCGCTACAAAATCACGTTATTTCGCTGTTCATCTGAGGCATGCAAGCTGCTTTACGTTTATTAAATAATTTCCTGTTCATAGTCTAATTCCGACTCGCAGCGCGCAGTCGATAGACAGAGGTATTTTTTAATAAAATATAATCATTTTTAAAAGGTCCTTCCGCCTGAGCTATAAAATATCAGAGCGCAGCATATTTTCCGCCATTTTTACAGCTTTTGACTTTTGTCGGTCCATGCTATATATACACTCATGTATGTATGTATATGTATATCTATATAGATGTATATTTATATATACATTTATGCTGGCAGCTTGAGCTTGGTCGTGTCGCAGCTTGGCACAATTACAGCAATTTATGCGAATTATGTGCGAGACACGTCAGAGCACATGGCGAAACGTAGCCAATGCGAGGGGGTGGGGGGCGGGCCCAACTCGCTCCGCCTCCACTCGGACAATTTGCAACTGCATGTTAATTTGATTTAGACGCATTGCTGAGTGAACCTTTTCTTTGTGGCCAAGCGACAGCTGCTCATTAAATTTAATTTGGTGACGCTGCGCAACGAGAGGAGCCAGAAAAGAGTATAGCTAGCTCTAGAGTTTATATGTATGTGTGTGTGTGTGGGTGAGTGTGTGCTCTCACAGCAATTTATAAACAAAAGGCAACGCCGCACAAGCGCCATAAATTGGTCGCTGATATTTCACACATGCTGGCCACATTAGAGGCTGCTTTCATACATCTCAATACATGAGTGTATATATATTTTGATATATACAAATATACAGTATATATGTATGTGTGTGTGTGTACACATACAGTCGAGCAGCGCTTATAAAATGCTTAATTTACCAGCTCAGGCCCGAAACACCCTTTATTATTTTTCCTTTTTGCTCGGTACTTAACGTACGTCTAGGACCCTTTGACCCAATCAGCTCATGAGAGTCATAAACCAATTGTGCATACCCTATACTCCATACCCTAGAATAAAGCTGCAGGGATATATTGCTAAACAGCGAACAAGTTAAACAGATTTATTTTCACTTGATATTTAGTCTCTAAATTTACAGGGTATCCTCTAGCACTGCCAACTGCTGCACAAATGCCCAAACATATGCGTTTGCTCTTCCGCCCATTGTTGTTGTCGTTCAAGTTTATTGTTTGTGGATTTTTATGATATTTTATTGCATTGCAAATTGTCTGCCTATGTGTGTGGGCGTGGCCAAGTAGTTAGCAGCTCTGTTTTCAATATTCATTTGTGCCAGCAATTCATGTAGCATTTCTTGTCGAGGCTGATTGACTTGATTGAGTTTACAACGTACGCAAATTGACGTGATTTTACGATGTAAACGCAAATATTTCACTGGGCAAAATCATTTTATTTTTCAAAATATTTGCTTAGATTTTCGTATACGCAAATGCTGCTGCATGATTGCATTTTAATACAATTGGTATGTGCCCATCGAATGCCTGACAAAGGAAAGTTTTTCTAGCTGAAAACTAAAGAAATGTTTCTGCAAGAAATAATTGATATTATATTATTTTTTAATATATTTGTATGTGCGTACATATGCCTTTGTGGGCATTTATACTTCATTTAATTTACGTTTATTTGTGCATCCCAATATCTATACCAAACTTTAAATTTCAAACTTTAATAAAGTCTTAAAAAGTAGATACAGTATATATATCTCCTATCTATATATATTCTTAGCACTTTTCATATAATTGCAATCATTTTTTATACACATGGACATATATTAACGAATCCATTACTCAAACCCTATATACCCTTTTCATTTCAATGAATAAATACCAAGAAACTTTCCCCTAAAAACTTATGCAATCGCTTTTGAAACTTGGGCAGTTTGAGTTGATCTGATTGGGGACATGCAACTGCCAGTCAAGGTGGTAAAGGCGCTAAATTAAAGACCAGTTAAAAACTATGTGGCTCTTCACTTGGCCTATTCAATTCACTAACTGCTTGCATAAATTCTATAAAAAGCAAACTTTTTTGCCTTCTGTGTGCGCCCTGGCGCTGAGTCATTCGAATGGCGCTCGAGCATGTTATAACAATTTGCTTGAAGAAGTTTTCGCCCTCGCACGAAGCTGACTTCAGGATAATCCAAATATGAATGCGCATTTTGGCCATTGGCCTGGGCATAAATTGAAAGCGGCAATAATAACAGATATATTTAGTTTTATTCGCAATGAACTTTTGGCAGCCGCACTAAAAAGAAGAAAGCAAAGGAGAGCAGCTGCACACATGCCGCATGCCGCATGCCGCATTTAAGCCAATATATGTGAGCTGGGCTTGCTCTGATGGCATTTCCTGCTCTATTTCCGGTCTGTGCGCCATTATTGTCAGCCACGTCGCTCGGTGTCCATGACGCTTTGCTGTTGTTGTTGTTGTTGTTTGCGTTGTGGTTATCTAAGCGTTTGTTTTCTTTGCTTTTTGCATTTCAATTTTATCTTATTTTTTTTCTTTTTTATACGTTTTTATGAAGCGAAATGAGCATATTGGTTTTTTTGGGAGTAGGACATTCAACGGAGTTGGAATAGAATTGAATGAGTGGGATTGCATGAACAGGAGAGGTTGTCCAGTTGATTGCCTAACCGATATTTAAAGCATTGTCTATGTCTTGCATAAGAGAAGAGAATGGTCGAGTCTCCGCTGTGGCTCTTTGCTTTCGGCTCTTTTCTTCGTATACTTTTTATTGGCTGCCTGAGTAGTACGACTGTCCGCGGCTTTGCTTTATTTACTCTCTCCCATTACACTGCATTTCATATGTGAAGAGAGGCCATAGGTGAACATAGTAATTCACATTCGCTTCAATTCAATTTGATTGCGTGGCAAATTGTATAGACTAACCATAGCTGCTCAGATATTAAAGTACTCTAAAACGGATCTGCTCCCTTATCAAAAGACATTCCGACTCAGTATCATGCAGTCGATAACAGCCGTCTGCAACTGGCTTACTCACTTTTTATTTTATTGTTTGCTCCCATTTCGAAGCCATGTCTTCAGCTACAGTCTTTTATGAAGGCGCCGCAACATTGTGACAATGTTGAGTTCTTCCTTTCTCCCACACTCCCCCGTCCCTCTGCCACTCTCGCTCTTACGCTCTTTTCTATTTTTATTCCCGTCCCGGCATGTTTTCCTCTTGGCAGCACAGTTATGGCCTTTTTATTATGATTTTGTTGATTTCGCTTTTTGGAAGATGGCATATCAATGGCCTCTGCACGAACACGAAATACCTTGTCGAGAGGTGAGGCGAGCCGCTCTCTCACCTTGCGTGCACTTTGCTGTGAATGTTTTTCCCGATAAATTATACAAATAAACTTTGCATTTTTAATGAAAGTCTCCAATCTTTATTTGCATACCTCAGGCTGAGCTGTAGCAAGCCTGACAGCTTAGCTAATGGACTCGCTGGCAGGCCATTAAGCAAACCAGATTTGAGCATGTTGTGAGTGCTCGAGAGGTTTTCCAGAAAACTCGCATTGTGTGTATGAGTGCGTGTGTGCGTGTGTGTGTGAGGGAAAGCATTTAAATGAGACGCATCATTGCGAGCACTTTGGTTAACACTTCAGGCTAAAAGGCAACTTTAATTTGACTGTTGCTATGCGCCCGTTTCTTCTTCTTCTCTTTCTTTACTGTTATGTTATTTACCTTTGGCAAAGAAGCTGGAATGCGTATATATGCTGGGGTCCTTCGGATCGTAGCCATTCGGTTGACCTGCATGCGGAATGCGATGAGCTGAGCTCATTGAATTGTATCAATAAAAATCAACTTAGTTTAAATCAATTTGTTAGCCCAGTCGAACCTTTGCGTGCCAATTCCCAATTTGCCCATCCTCTGGCACTTGAGCACATATCTTAATTTTCTATGCCCTTTGTAGAGCAGCAGAGCCCACACACAAATAGCATTATACAAATGGGAGGGCGGTGGGCGTGACAGCGGCAGCCTAAACGCAAAATAATTCGCCATGACGTGGAGCCTTGCCCTCTCACTCTCTCTCTCACACACTCTCTCTCTCTCTGTCAGCAAACTGCAAAAGTCAGCCTTAGTAAACATTTCCGTTTAATATTTGCTTTAACATTTTTGGAATAGTCTCGAACTGAAGCCGAATCGTTACAAACAGCAGCAGCCCGAGGGAGTGTGAGGATTTGCTTTAGATTTTGTTGTTGTTTTTTTTTTCTCGGGTAAGGGTCGAGCATACTTAATGAGCATGACTGCAGAGGGGGGGAGGAGTCGAAACAATATAGATACAACAAGGATATTTGCTTCAGCAATAGGCATAAATTTACCTAATGGGAGTTGCACATGTTGCTGCTCGAGCAACCCTCGCATACTATGCCAACATATGCTCCATATTTAATTTCGTTTTAGACTATTTGCTGGGCATATTTCAAAGTAATTATATATTAAGAAATAGCTCTATTGAAGCAAGAATGTTTCATTAAAAGTCGCTCCGTTTTAGTCGGTTTTGGCAGCCCGAATTCTCGTCGAATCTAATTGGATTTTAATTAACTTTGTATCGGAATGCGCTGACCCAGACTTTATATGTGTTCCATACACTGCGAGAGAGCCTTGGCGCCTTCCTCTACAACGGCTGAATACAAACAAAAAGTTTTTCCAGCGAAAGGAAAACAATTTTATATACATATATATATTTTGTTTTCTGTTGTTTAGCGGGAATTTCTATTTTCTTTTTATGACAACGCGACACAGCCAAACCCCGAGCATGGCTTTCATTTTAATTCCCAGCTGCAGGCTGTCTTTTTTTTTTTTTTCATATATACAAACAACAAATAAAAAGCTCGGACTATGCAAATAGCAGAAGCGAGATATAGCTCCCTGATATTATTATTATATTGTATTATGCTGTGCCATGAGTCGGCGATGTGACGTCCACTCTTCGAGTCTATTCATCCATTCGTTTGTCCATTTCCTTGGCTCTCTGGCTGTGGCATGCATAACAAGATGTGATTTCATGCCAGACAAAAACAAATCAACCAAAGGATGTGCACTCACACACACCCACGCACACACACACAACAATGTCCAGCAGCAGCAGCAGCAGCAGAAAATCCAATATAAATTTCTATGTTTATCCAAAATGCAAACAAAAAAGTTAAAGATAGATGACAGAAATATGTGCAGATGTCTTTATATGTAGACAACAATTGTCCAATGCCGTCAAACGTACTATTTTCCTTTGCCCTCGGCTTAAAATATCATTTAAGACAGAGACGAAGCATTCGGCTCGTTAATGTCCAATAAACTTGCTGTCAGAGCAGTTCATTCCATCGAGCGTAAGCTCACCTTATGAAGCGCCATAAAGCTTCCATTTCACAGCATTTTGATTAGTTCGCTCCAGCCTGGACATCGCATTGCCTCGGATCACATTTTTGCCGCTTGTCCAACGCGTCACTGCGCTCAAGTCATCAACTTGTCATTCTTTTTTCTTTCTTCTTGTTGCTGTTGTTTTCTTGTTTTGTTGGGGCAAATAAATTGGCAGGGCGCGAGCTCAGACGACGATGACGTCGGTGCGACGACTCAGTTGAGCGGCCGTCTCCTGCCGGGCCTAGGGGAGAGGAGCTGAGACTTGCGTCGACTCGACAGACATGCTAACTATGCCCATGAATCAAGTCAAGTGCAACAAGGAGAGTAACAAGTGAGAGTGGTCTGCCCCGGAGTACTGCACTTGAAAATACTCTAGGCATTCGAGCTCTTTTACTATAGTCTCTGTAATCATACATACTATATATGCAATTGATATTTAGCAGCTAAAAAATACGTAAAGCAACAATTAAAAATTTAAAATTGCTCCATTAAACTTAAATTTGACTAAAATAAAAAATTTTTTGTATTATGATATTATATAATATAAAATCATTTTATATTATTATGCGAATAAAAAAAATCATATTGATATCAGCAATAAAATTTAAAAAAAAAAGTGAATAAAAGAATAAAGGAATTGTTTTTAGTACTTTAACTAACTCTAGTTCGTAATATTATTTAAAAAATAAAATTATTCTGGTAAATCAAATATAAATAATAGAATTAATATTATAGATCATGAGAAATGTAAATGTATCTATTATTTTAATTTTTGTAATTATTAAAGTAATAAAATTAGGTCAAATTATGTTATAATAAGTGATAAAATTGTGAATAATAATAATTAAAATAAAAAGTAATAACATTATGTTATATGAGCAATAAAAGTATGTATAATAATAAATAAAATATATGTATATATACACATAGAATTACAAAAATTAAATTTTAAAATTGTTAACTTAATAATTAAATTAATTAAATTTTAAATTTACTAAAAATTGATATATTCTATTTTTAATAGATATGATTTTTTATTATCAGTATTCCATTTAATGTTTAAATTTTTTATTGTTATTATTATTATTTTTTAAATTGTTATTTTTTTCCATTTATTATAATAGCAATAATTGATATTGTCATTATTTTATATTTTCTGTATACTCTTACATAATATCTTAATACTTAAGCACAACACTGTACTACATAAATTTGGTCACTAACCGCAACCAGCTTTTTATAGCCGACAGACTCCACTCAATACAGAAGCTCAAGAGCATCTATGGAATGAGATTTAATATGCCGCGTAGACTCTTTTTCGATTTTCAGTAGACTAAACTCAGTAAACTTAATTTAAACTATATTCACTTAATATTCTACATTGCATAAACATTATTTCTCCTCTACAACATTTGGCTTCTGAAATATGCATTTTACCCTTTATATCTATGCCCAACGACTTGAGACCATTAAAAATAACAAAAGCTAGCCTTAAAGTGTTAAGCATAAAATATGCTCTTATCGCAGATCTTAAACACTCTACGAAAAATATGCGACAGCCATATAAACATATACATATGCAAAGTGCATATACCTAAAGAGAAGAAAGAATGTATACAAGGCTATTTAATTTAAGTTCGCCTGCTAGCAGGAGGCGCAACAAGAGACAGATGATGCCGAGCAGAGCAGAGCAGACGCTAGCTTCAAGGGCGCAATAAAACTGAAAGTTGGAGTAATTGCCATCAGACTTCGGCGTCGGCTTTGCGAGTATCAAAATAACGCCATAACTCGACAGATAGTCAACCCGAGCGCCGGCTAAGCCAATGAGGCGCAGAATTCTAATAAATTTACCATTATGCCAGGGCATTTGTTTTTACAGCGCAGACGATGCGACGTTGCGGCCGTAGTTTATGCAAATTGTTGCGTCTGATGATGTGCGATATGTTATAGCGATATATGCAGCGCCACACGCAGAAGGAGTGAAGGGAAGAGAGAGAGTGAGAGAGAGCGAGAGAGAGCGAGAGATGGATAGATTTACAAAATGACCAAATGTCATACACAATGGTAATTAACCCCATTCGCTGGCATTGTTTAATGTCATTTTGATGATGGCTTCATCGCGTCCACAGGCGGCATGCTGCATGCTGCCTGCTGCCTGATGCCTGCTGCCTGATGCCAGTTAGCAGCTCCCAGTTGGCCCTAATAAGTATGCAACACACAAGCTGCACACACAATTTACACTGCAAATTAATGGGCGGCAATAAGCGCCAGGCAATTGGGGCCAACAAGCAGTTGGCTCATTGCTCGTTGCTTGTTCCTCGACTCTCGTGGCTCGTTGCTCGTTGTCGTTGCTCTCGTGCCAGCTGTTGACTTTCGTAGCCTAGGCAGGCAATATTTTTGGCTTATCTAAAAACTGCATGCGATTAGCTAATTTTGGGAGTTGGCTGTGAATATACATATGTATGAATTAAATTATTTTTGTGTTTTTAAGTATTAGTTAGAGGTATTTTATATACCTATTTATTTATTTTATTTATTTATTTTTGTATATTAAGTTTCCAAATAGCGTAAAGTTCAACATATATTATTTAATTTATTAAAGCTCTAATTAATTTAAGTTTTTACACTTCAAGTTCATTATTCATTTTCATTTTTTTTTTTTTTTTTTTTTTTTTTTTTTTTTATAAGTTTTATCGCAGTCTAATTTTATTCAGTCTAATTTTCCCCCTCTCTTTCTTTATTAACCGACCCAGTCCATATCTATGTACACACACATATCAAAACTAAAGACAGCATGCGATTAGCTAATTTTGTAATTAGAGCAATAGTTAATAATACATATCTTTAAATATAAAATAAAATATTTTTATATTTTTAATATAAATAAAATATTTGTGTATATTTTTATTACAATTCCAATTGTGCTTAAAAAAAATAAATATATTTTCTTGTTAATGCTGCAATAAGAAAAGTATTGATTTTTCAGATTCCAGCTCCAATAAGAAAATTATTAATATTTTCAGCCTAACATTTCAATTAAAAATGATTTACATGCTGCTCTAAAAATCTTCCAATTGAACATTTATTTGCATGTTTTCGTATTTTAATTCAGCCATTAAAATCTAAATATGAATGTTCCCTTATTGATTTTGCAATTAGAAACACGTTTTGAATGTTTTGATATTATTTCACTTGCAGCTAAAATTATTTTTACGAATTGTTTTATTAAAGTTTTAATATCCCATTTACAATCCAACTAAACCATATTAAATATATTTATTTTAATTCGTATATATTTAGTTTTTTTTTTATATGTTGTATACATTAAATATGTATTTAATCTTATATAGGTATATTATTTTTGACATCATATTAATTAATTTTGATTAAAACATATATTATTATTATTTTTTTTAATTTGCATATTATATATTTTAATAATTTAATTATATTTTCGTTGTAATGAATATAATTAATTTCTATTTATTGGTGAATATATACCAATTTAAATATATATTTTTTAAAGTTCAAATTCCAAAGCTAAAACAAAAATTATTTTTAACACATCTGTGTTTATTATAGTTTCCATTAGACATCATTTTGATATTTTTGTTTACATTATGATTGCATTTAAAGCTAAATCCAGTTAATTCATTCCACTCACTCCCTCTTTCTCTCTCTCTCTCTCTCTCTCTCTTTCAGTCTCTTTATCTACCTTCATCAGGGGCTCCACTATATATATGTATATCCATATCCACACGAGTTGTCAAATTTATCGCTCCGGGCCCATTATGGCACCAACAACTGTTGCCCCCATAAATTTGTTAGTAAATTTATCACAGCGTCGCAGTCTTTTATGCCGCCTCAGTCGGCATTGACGTCGACGTCGACATCGACGCCGTTGCCGTTGCCGTTGCCGCATGCTGCTCATTACTTTTCAGCAGGCGCTCGACTCGTCCCATTTTTCCCTCAGCCCCCGGGCAATTTCCTTTTCTGTGTGGAGCATACACGAGTTTTATGAAAATAAGCAGCGAGAACAAAAAGCACATTTTGTGTTAAATATTTTACATGTTGTTTTGTTGCTCGTCCGCAACTTTGATTTGAAAACTCGTCTTGGCCTGAATTCAAATTGTCAACAGCTTCTTCGTGCTTGGCCCAATTGTGTCTGCGCCTCGATGGGGAGGCAAGTGCTCAGCCTTGCCTTGGCTACAACTTTGTCTTCTATTTTTATTTTTATACCCTGAACCCATTGAAAATGGGAAATCAGGGTATAATGGTTTTGT